>APFE030619408.1:0-10914 GCA_000404065.3 Pinus taeda
AAATATGACTAAAATATCCATAACTTTTCGGACAATTCCTAGACCCTCATTACACTATGCAATTAGTAAGCAACATTAGTAACGGATCTGATCTATTTAATGTGAAAGAAAATCGTGTAGGTTAAAAAGAGGGTATTTTTGGCCCATCGAGGGAAAGAAATCTCCTGAACATATGTCTAATGTGGATTTCTGGAATATAAGATTGACCTAACAATGGTTGTCTAATTCCTTCTAAAATATTTTGTGAATTAGTACTCAACCAAAAATTTAAAATTTTCTTTATTAAACCATTATACGTCATTTATATAAAATTTATTCCAATATACCTCTAAATTATATATATATCTATATAAAGCTAACTTTTATTTATTAAATACCGTCAGTCCACCTGTGACAAAGTAATTGTTATTGTCATTCCTCACAAAAGCTATGAGCATGGAGTGAAGAAAATTTGTGAATCAGGTCACTTTCAATCGGCTCTTCCATAATCAAAGACTCGTTATTTCCTTCGTTGTTGATTTGTCACACTTGTTATCTTGGTTTACTATATTTGCATTACTACCTTGTTTGAGCGCGGACCCCCTTTAGGTTTTCATGCCTCGTGATAGCTTTATGAGGCACATTTTTATGCACAAATACATTTTAATTTACTTAATGTGTTAATACTTTTCAATTAAAAAAATAAATATTTTGTTATTTTGTTTTATCCCAAATGATTTGGTAAAATTGTGGGTGACTTGAAAAACCAGGTATGAATTGAATGTTGTTTTATTTGTTATAAATAGTATTGATATGGTCAGCTAGAAAAATACACGAAAGAGTGCGAAATGAGAGTTTCACTTACCAGATGATAAGCGTTGCTTTATTTGTAATAAATAATATTGATATGGTTACACTAAACAGTGCTAAATGAGAGTTTCACTTACAAGACAGTTAGAAGACATATATCCTCTCCCTATAGATAAATAATCTCAGTTGGGACAAGGAAGCCAAGAGGGTGAGAGGGAAGAAAAGCTGAGGAAACCTTGAATACTTGGTACCTCATTGGAGGAGGTCTAAGAGAAGAAATAAAATTGTAAGCTTTGAACCTTAGACATGACATTGTTGAGGTAAGAAGGATGCTCCCAATTAGGATACCCTTCAACTAGTTAATTTTCTAGAGGATGCTCCTAATTAGGGTACATTGTTGAGGTAAGAAGGACTCTCCCAATTAGGGTACTCTTGAGCCAGGGGATTGCTAGTGGAGACCCTAAGACTTGGTACTTGGTTGGAGGAGGTCCAAGAGAGGAAAAAAGGTTCTACGCTTTGAACATCAGACATGAGCTTGTTCAGGTAGGCAGTGCAGTACAAGTTAGTGTACACTTCAGCGCGTTGGTGGCCAATGGAGACCCTAAGACAAACTTGTAAGTTTGTGATTTCTTTGGCTAGACTAGTAGAGTCTTGATGCCTGAACAAAATTTGTTAGGTCATTATCAAGAAACTACTCTGGAAGTGACAACTAGCTCGGGGGAGAATTGGACTTGATTCCCATTCTCATTGGCTGGGTTGAGCACTCTTGTCCCCGATATTTTGTGGCTGAATCATAAAGTTGAAAAACAAAGAAGTATTATAATCTATTATCGGTTCAGTGTTTTTTTAAGGAAAAGGTACTGGTGTAAGTAAACAAAGGGCTTTGTTTGTGTAATGATGTGTATGTATATTGACTTTATGAAAATGAAAGCTTGATAGTTAATATGTAATGGATATCAAATTTTGAACCTAGAGTGGTAGCTTCCAAACAAAGTGGTTAGCAATCCTGAGTCTAGAACAAAAAGAAAAAAAAAGGAGGAGCAACTAAAAGGATTAGGGCACTTTGAGGGTACAACGTGGATAGCAATCTTGAGTCTAGAACAAAAAGAAAAAAAAGGAGGAGCAACTGAAAGGATTAGGGCACTTTGAGGGTAAGCCTTGTTCCGAAAATCTCAAGAATGACAAAGCAAATAAATGACCAAAAGACATGGTAATTATTTAATATTGTTTAGTTACACTTAACAGAAGTAACATCAGTAGCCAGATTGAATAATCCAAAGAAAATATATGTTCTATCGTTCAACCAAGAAAGGCATTTTAGGTTATATAATCGAAAGAAAATATATGTTCTATCGTTCAACAAAGAAAGGCATTTTAGGTTGTATAGTCTATCCAATGAGGAACTACAAAAATAGGAAAATAAAATTGTAGACCAAGAACTCATTGCATAATTGAAATTTTGAAAGCTATTACATTATTATTTTGTTAACAAAGTGAGGAAGGGTTTTGTACTCATATATTTTAATTAATCTCGACAAGTGGTCGCATAGGGAAAATAATTGTTAGTCACCGTATGCATAAAGAAGCGAAAACATTTATTATCGTGCATGGACACTTGATATGTGGTCGTCATGAAAGAATAAAATAAATAATTGATTAATGTACAAAGGGTATGGACTAATGTAAATAGAGTCTTCACAAAATTTACGGCATTGTAACAAAAACTTCCTGGAAACAATCCAAATTGGGCATTAAAAATATTTGGGCTTGGCTGGCCATGAGCTAATGTTACTAAATCTATATACATGTGCATTTAATACATAAATTTCTAGTAAAGCGCTAACAACACTAAGATTCAGGAGAGGAACAAAAATTTAAGAGCAAAACTCAACCAAGGTCAGAGGTCATAGGCCACTTAGCCTTTCCTTAAACATTGTAACATAACGAGATCATAATGAAATCAGGATTGAGCTCAAGTCAGGCATGAAAACTCGGTTTTGACCTGCAGGAAATAATGAGAAAATATTCCGATGGAATATGGAACCTTAACAGGTTGTAGAGAATTGTAATGTCGTAAAGCCAAATCCAAGCAGAACAACAAGGAAACCTAGCATCCATAACTGAAACATGTTTAGATACAATAAACCAAACCTAAAACTCTTAAAAGTGTAGTCGGAAACTTATAAGTTATTCTCCATCTGTGCATGTTTAAATCCCCTAGCCCCACAACCCCACCCCATAGTAAATAAATAAATAAATTATTCTAAGAACCCATGTGGGAAAAAGAGAAATAAAGCCATCTGAGAAAACAGCAGGAAGTTACCTCTAGTCTTGGGAGAAAAAAATTGGCAGCGGAACGAGTATCCTCTAGAAAATTATGCAACTGATAAAAAATTAACACCATGTTGTAGACCACGAATGGTTGGAGAAAGGGGCTTACCTGTGGAAGAAAAATACATGAGAGTCAAGGTTACAACTACACGTTGATGCTTCCTCAACAATGTCATAAATGGATTAGCTTATTAAACTGTAAAAACCATGTTTTCTCCAGGAATGGCAGAGGAAAAAATTAAGGAGAAATTACCTCAGAGGAAAAAATTAAGGAGAAATTACCTATAGAATCAACTTCGTAAGGCTAGTTACAATCATTCCATAACAATTCAATGAAGAATCCAATCACCAGAGTTGAATCTCTATTGGATGCGTAACGAATACGAATGGGGTGGGTGAGTGCAATTGGGGAATACCTAACTTTACACGATGCAGATCATAGAATCCATGCCCTAGGAACCAAAGGCTAGATATATTGCCACCTCTCTAAGGCAGTACAAGGAAGGTGTATCAAGGAATAATCTATAACGAGGGATAAAAGTTTATAAAGTCTCGTGAGTGTATATATAATAATATAATATATAATAATATATATATAATAAAATAATATATATATATATATATATATATATCCTAATTGGTGAGGAAAATCACAATTTTCATTATATGAAATATTGAAAATTACATGTTGTAGATGTTGCAAAAGAGAATGTCTCAAAAATGGTGGGCTCATTTTCCACATAGCATAAAATTCAGTAAGAAACATACTACATATATATATATATATATACACACACACACACACACAAAAAGGTAAAACAACATATATAAGTTATTTGCAGAAATCATAAAAAAAATCTTGTCTATAATCCATGAGGGGTCAAGCGACTGTTGGATCATGTGTCTCGATGAAATGCCTGTGATAGTATTAATAATGTTCCTACTCCATCTGCTCTTGTATCAACCATGTGCCCAATGTTGCTCCACAACTTCTCTGTATAGACCATTGACGTCTAGTTCCTTTCCCTATGAACATGATGACATGTCACCAACTTAAATTGCAATTTTAATATCATAACTTCATCCAATAGATTCCTAAGTTTGGCAGGGTGAGCCCTATTCCACCATGATTCCTAAGCTTTTGATATAGATTGTCTCTGCCACCTGATATTAATAGCTAACAATTGATAAATCTGGTTCCATACTTGGATGGTGATGGGACACTCAAGAAAAAGATGATTTATAGATTCTGCATTCTCCTTACATAAAGCACACCAGGTTGGACCTTGAAAGGATTGACATTGAATATTATCACTTGTAGGAACCTCATTACGTAACATACACCACATAAAAAACTTAGTTCTTCGGGGGAATTTGAGCTTCCATATTAGCTTCCACCACCAAACACTATTATTTGGTTCTCTTTCTGCACAGATGAAAAGGGAACCATCTTTTGGTTTGTATCCCGCCATGGGAAGTGAGGGTCCATATGAGTTCATCCTCCTTCTCCTGAATTATGATATGTTCTTCCGCGAGGGTGTTGATGAATATACTCAAGTCTCGATGCCATTGAACCAATATTTGGAGATCATGTGTTGACTTCCAACTTTCAACAAACATGGTATATTTCTCACTATCAACAATTCGATAAGGTTCTGTAACTAGATTCCATGAAAAATTCTTGCAGGTCCTATGGAAGGATATGGGCATTACCACTTCGAGACCAATTATCCACCCCAATGCAAACCCATTCCCTTTTCCCCACTCTCCATGCCAATCCCGCCCTTATATATTCAAAATAATTTAAAACTGCTCATCGCATTAAGGATATCTTCGATCTGTTCCATTGGAGTAGTCTAATCCATTCCTCAAACTAAAGTGGGGATATATATTTATGTGTTACCACTCTTTTCCATAAGATATTTGAAGAGATAAGATGCCACCCCATTTTGGTAGCTAGAGCTTTTGAGAAACTGAGAATATTTTTCATTCCCCATCCACCCAATTTTTTTGGTAGAGCTATTTGTTTCCATCTAATCCATGTGAAGAGTTTGCCTTCTTTCTCACCTTGCTATAAAAATCTACAACAAATCTGCTGGAATTTGTGGAGGATTCCTATTGGAATCGAAGATATGACATCCAATATACTAGTATCCAGGACAGATTTAATAAGGACCAATCTCTCAGCCGTGGAAAGCCACCTATGATGCCAAATTTTAGTCTTCTTTTAATCTTAGCAATCAACCATGGCCTTTATACTATTTTGTAATTACTTGGGTTCAATCGAAAACCAATATACTTCAATCCTTCTTCAAATTCTAACTTCTTAAAGGGGAGCCTCTATGAAGCATAGGAAAATTCATATGGAGAACATTACGATGTTGATAACATGGATTTCGCTTGATTAATTTCCATGCTTGTAGCCTTACAGAAAATATTGAAAATGTTGGAAAGCATAGTTGAGTCACTAATAGATCCATTCATAAAGATGAGAACACCATCAACAAAGAGAAGGTGGGAGAGTGATATGTTTGTTGTAATCTTAATCCCTTTAAATATTCCATGCTCCCTATCGTGTATTATTAATCTACTCAAGCCTTCCATGACTAGCAGAAAAAGTAGAGGAGATATTGGGCATCCTTGCTTGAGACCTTGTTCAACATGAAATTTTTTTATAGTCAATCTATTGATCAGAATGTTGTAAGAGACTGAGGATACAAAACACATAATCCAATTGATAAAATCATTATGGAATCCTACATGAGTCAATAGCACTCATAGATACAACCAACTTGTCCTATCGAAGGCTTTTGATGAAGTTGATTTTTAGAATCATTCCTTTACATTTCTTTACTTTTATGTAGTGGAGGCCCTCTTGTGCGATACCAATGGCTTCATGGATCTTCCTATTTTATAAAAAAGAAAATTTCCCCATAGAAATGTGTTGAGATAAGATGGGCTTGGTTCTATTAGCAATGATTTCATATATCCAATTACAGGATGATATAGGCCTAAAATCATTATAGCTAACAAGATTAATAGATTTAGGGATTAAAGAAATGAAGGTAATATTGAAGGTCTCATACATTCTCCCATTATTTCTACAATCTTCGATAACTCTTATTGGGTCATGCTTTTTAGTTCAAAAAAGGTAAGATATAATTCAACCAACCACCCATTCGGATCTGGGCTCTTTTCTTTCTTGAACCACTTCAATATTGCCTCCAATAAACCCATCGAAATTGGGGAAAATAGGTCTTCCTTTTCTTCTTGATTAACAAATCGAGGGAAAAGGCTAGCCACCTTGATGATTTTTGCTAGAGAGGCCTTCTTTTGGGCGTTAAAGATATTACCAAAGTGCTAAATGCCAAGGTTAGAAAGACTCCTAAATGAATGAGTGAGATTACCATCCTCATCCAATAGGGACCAAAATCCAAGTTTCTTCTCTTTCCCTTAACAACTTGATTTTTTCTGCCTCAATCTGGGTGACATGTTGTTTTTTTTCTAGAGATACAAATCCGCCATTGAGAGGGTCCTCTAGGCTATCTAATTCCTCTTCAACTTTATAGAGAGATTCCTCATCTTTTTTCCTCTTTTCCTTTGCCCACTCAATCGTCCTCTTTTTGAGACGATGAATATTTTGTGCCAAATGATCGACAAGTGAAATATTCTCATAAGGGTCCCATGCCCGCCAATATTTTTTAACCAAATCATGAAAATCCTCATCTCCCAAGCAAGTTGAATTAAACTTAAATGGAGCACATGGCTTAGGATACCTTCTGAAAATTTCCAGAAAGATAAGACAATGATATAATATGCCCATCGATCTGACCCAACATCTAATCAAATTGAACTTTTCCATCAGAGGTTCCTTGATGATAAATGTATCCAAGCGTGTGGCCAACAACGCACTGTTTATTTTATGGTTTCTCCAAGTAGTCAGGGTATGCGTAGTTTCAATATCGATGAGCCTATTGGTTTTGATGATATGTTCAGAAATTTAGAAAGTGAGTCCCCATGAATTGGAAAGACCCAAGGAAAAGCTTAAGTCACCCCCTAGTACTAAATTTTCCACTTGCATGAAAGATGCACCCATGAGAGCCTCCCAATACTCTGCTCTATTGTGACACGGGCCATAAATATCAATTAATCGTAATTCAAGACCTAACTCTTCTGATAAAACATCTGCCATGAGTGCACCCTCTCATTCCCAAACATTCAAAAATTTCATTGTTCTACCATTAATCCCCATAGCCATGCCTCTTGATCTCCCTTTTACATCTAGGGCATGGAAAGTTGACCCTAGATTCATAAATTCAAGTACTGATACAATTTTCTTGTTGTTCCCTAATCTCTCTTGAAGAAAAATTACATCCAATCTTTCAGACGTGATTAATCTTCTAAGGGCTAGTTTCTTTTTCGAGGCTAGCCAACCCTCTGCAACTATAGAGTAGCCACTTCATTTGGTAACCATATCCAGGTTGCTTCTTGCTCTAAGAACCCTGTCAATATATAGCTTTTGTCCTTTGGCCACATCCAAACTAGCCTTATGAATAGCTTTGGACATATGTGACTGTCTACCTCCGCCTACTTTAACAAACTTAGGAGATGATGATATACCTAAACCCCCATCAGGACCTATGGGTTTCTTAGATAAAGAGCACAAATTGTATCTTTTACTGGAATAGAACTCTGATGAATACTTCTTCATCATGGACTCATATGTGAAGGGAAGGATCGGAACTACAGGAAAGGGTGTCATACAAATAACAGGGGTTGAAGCCATGGGACATGCAACAGAGGATAAATGAGATGCAGAGGCCACCATTTCATTCATAAAATAAATTTAACAGAGGTGATAAATTTAGTATTATAGGAATTAAATGGTTTTATGGGTGAGGGGAGAAGAGAGGTACCCATAATCGACGGGGTTGTTATTGCACATGTTCACGTTACAACTAAAGGAGAAGAAAGAGTCACTCCTTGGGTTTGAACTTTTCATCCAATAGATTGTACCGGCCCTTTGTTCTAATATGTCGGCTATTTTAGAGGTTTGTCCTCCATAATCCTTTCCTTTGTGAGTAATGTACAATATTTGTACAGGTGCCTGACTTCACGACACCTTCTGCATCTAAAAGGGACACCCTCATAATCCAACTCTTGTAATCTAGAGAAACCCTGCCAATCAAGCATCAATCTTTCCACCAGCCCCTCCCTGGTTTCAACATGAACCAGAATTTGGGTAAAGGCCATATTTCCCATCTCAACAAATGAATTATCATAATCTAAGTAAGTCCCTAGATCATCCCCTATTCACCTAAAGACATACTCAATCTAGAATTGCAACGGAAAATTAGGAACCCTAACCCAAATCAGACCGGCTCCCAATTTCTCATGCCCAGGATCAAATAAAGGAGACCATCTAATTAGCATTATAAGGGCAATTTCTATGTGCTAGAATTTTGTGAGAACCCACTGAGCATGTGCCAGTTTTGAGAAGCTGAGTGCGAACCAACCTCTGGTCATAGTAAGCACAGAAGGAAAACATCAAAGACTTGCACCCAAACCTCCACAGCCCATTTCTTGAGGTGAGTCGATGAGAAGTTGCGGCCTCAAACTCTACCCATGATAATTCTATCATTCATGCCTATTACTTCACCCAATTTAATTCCCTCCTTGAGCACTAGTTTCCTCCCTCTTTCCTTTACTTTTGTGGAATTTTATCTTTTCCCCTTCGTCCAAGGTTCTCCTGTCTCTACACCTTCCAAATCCTTGGGAAAATTACCTTCATCCCAACTCGCCATTTCTTCTGTCCTGCTTTGGATTGGTACACAGTTTGCATATACCTGGAAACATCCAGAAGTTTGAGTCAGGGATGAAACACTTGACCCGCTCAAAGTAGATGTAATGACTATCCGCGTCCCTGCCAATAAATATGAATTTTGGCTGTTAGGATATGTCAGATTTCCCTTTGTGCCTTCACCATAAGGTATATCCTCCTCCCTTTCCTCCACAAACCTAGGGTTCAGACAAGCTTCTAGAAATTGAAGAGTTGATGGAGATGGAACTAGTATCTCAGTCTAAGCCTGACCCACGTCCCATGTATGAGAGTCTGAGAACCCTTCACTATGAAACCCTTGCAAAGATTGCTCAGATGCCAAGAACAAGGCTTTTATACCAAGCATCAATCAAATGTCAAAGGCCTCTTTTGATGGTGGCCTTGAAGAGACCAACTGATGCACTGATGAGCCAATCGATCCAGTAGCTCCATTACGGGATGCTGATGTGGAGATTTTGTCCAGATTAACATTGATTCTAATGGATTAGAGGAATATTCTACCATCTCCTTATCCATGTCAATAGTAAATACCCACTCCACTTCCAGAGAATTATGGGCTGACTGACAGCTATCACTATCTCCAATAAGATGAGTCTCCCTACTCTCACATGACTAAAAACAACCTCAACCTCCATTCTAATTCGCATGAATTCCCCACCAAACAACTCACTACCTACATTAGATTTACCCTAACCCTACTATGGCCGCAAGGTCAACTAGATTCAGAGCCATCTTCCTAAAAGAAACAACCTATAATATAGTTATATATAAATATATATATATATATATAATAGTATATATATGACATAACTGTTATGAATGTGAAGTGTTAATTTATATGATGGGACCATGTACGCAGGTTGCCAACAATACAAAGATATTACATTGAAATGATACCATATTGTACACCCTTCAAATCGGTAGATGAGATGGGGTCAAGGTTGAATCTGAAGCACTAAATAAGTGAAGTACATACATAACTGAGGCTTTAGATATTCAAGTTGGTTTGCAAATTGAATATAAGTTTTTTTGACTAAGATATTATTATCGTAATAAAATATTGGCAAAGCACAATACAACTAACATGTTCGAACATTAATATTGGTGACATTGAGTTAATGTAGTAGAAGTTATTAGTTTTCAATTCGAATTATTTTATTTAGCCAATGCATGTTACAACTGGTATCAAAGCCATAGGTTTAAATACTAAGGCATATGATCTCAACTATAGGTAAAATAACTTAGGAGATCAGGGAAACAAATAAATCTCTATCTTACAGAGTCGAAGAAATGAGTAGTGACAAAACCATGTTAGGAGTAAATTGAAATAAATTCTATTATGAAAGTTAGGTTATAAAATATTAATTGAATCCTATTGGGCTACCCTTCCTACAATGAACGATAGGTTGGGCACCCAAGAGAGTGCTCAGTGAAAAATTGTTTAAAATATTTATTTAGTAACACATGTTAATTAATAAATCATATTTTGTCACTGTTGGATAGTGGGTGGAGAAACAAGAAAGTATATGCGCAAAAGAATTACAGGACATAAACGTGTGTAAATAACGTAAAGTAACATTTCACATACTATTAAGTAACTATATAATAAAAAGGGTAAAATCGTATTAATGGTGTCAATGTAATCAATACTTAATTGTACATTGGATACATTTGGAGAGTAATTACTTGATTGGTGTAAACCACCTCCTTACATGTATATTGAATGATGATCAAGAACCTTCCTAATATAATGAAGGAAATGGTTAGTATACAGAATAATTTATTTTCCTTTCTGAATCTTAGCAGTAAAGTAATATTATCCGTATGGAAAGCAAGCCAAAAAGAGGCAAAAGTTAAAGAAATTTTGTGGAAAAACTCAAAATAAGAAGTGCATTGCATGCTTTTGTTTACACACACACACACAAATAATAAGGTGTATATAGGAATCAGAATAA
>APFE030619410.1:3811-23361 GCA_000404065.3 Pinus taeda
TTTCATGTTTACACAAGCTTGAAACGAAAAACTATGCTTGTTATAAGTTCGCATGCCCCCAACATAATGACGCAACGAGGTACATGCCCCCCAAGCTTCATTGCATTCAACAAAGTGGATTGAATGAAGGTTCACTTTCGAGATCTTGGAAAGACTCGACTTGGATTTTACGAGATCTTAATCAAAAAACTCGATTTGGAAAGGGAGTTGTTTCATTTTTTAATGAGGTTGACACAGTAAAAGAACTATCCTCATAACCCTTGTTTCATTTTTTAACGAGCTTGACACAAGATCAGGAACTATGCTCGACCAAACCCAGTTTCATTTTTTAAGGAGCTTGACATAGGAAAATGAACTATGCTCCAACCAGACCTAGTTTCATTTTTTAAGGAGCTTGACATAGGAAAGCGAACTATGCTCTAACACGAACTTCATCATAATGAACAAGTCATGGCTTCCAAGAGTGCCACTCCTGGTGGAAGGATCACATCTTGGAAGTCAGGACCCAATGCCCCCAGGACACTATGCATGACAGCAGCATCACTGGATACAGGCACGAGATAAGTAGCCACGTAGTTGACCTGTGGCGGGGCAGATACAACTGATGGATAAAAACCAAGAGGGTATGACAACTGCGCAGGGGGCACCGGGGGACTAAAGAACGATAATTGATCTATAGTCACGATTCTTCCTTCGTGTGGGAAGCAAACCACACAGAAAAGTGAAGATACAAGGGCCCCCATGGCATAAACATAGTCACGACCAAGGCGAAGACTGAAATCTAAAGCACCTTGGGTAACCAGTACATCTATATAGACGGTTTTTCCTCCCAAAGTAATAGGTAGCTTCGGAAGGATCCCTAATGGTTGATTGGTTCCTCCGTCAAACGCTAACAGATTCTGTGCGACCGGCACAAGCTGTGGGGAGCCCAAAGCTTCCCAAGTAGTGGAAGGCATAAGACTGACAGATGCACCCTCATCCAAGACAGTGCCAGGTATTGTCATATCATTGGAATGTACTGTAATATGGAAAGGCACATGGGATGGAAGGCAGAAAGTAGTTAGGTGACTCCAGTCGAAGGAAACGACTGAACTATTTGGTGGGGTAATCGTATGATTGCCCCCCTACTCTAAAGGAACCGAAGAAGGACTTTCTGGATCAGCTGGGATAGGAGAGTCATTTTCGGACTAAGGAGAATCTGACGAGACGAGAAGAACATGAGCATGATGCTCTTCCGAGACAGAGTGATCGACAGGTGGTGAACCCGAGTCGACACTCTTTCCGGCCAATGGTTGGTCTGGAACAGGCGTAGCACAGCCAGGTTCAGAAAGAGGAGGATGGACAAGAGAAGGATCTAAATCAATCTCTTTGTCGACAAGGAGAGGATCTAAAGAGATCCTCTGATAACCAATGGGAAGTTGGGGTGAAGAAGCTGTAAGACTTTCCAAGACAGCGGAAGCTTTATCCATGAGCAGACAAAGATGAAGGAGATGGTTGCCTTCACATAGCCTACAGGGGAATCGAATCTTCCCTTTCTTCTTGTCATAGCCAGTTGATAGGGTAACATCACCATGAGCTTCAGAGGGTGATGAGGGGTAGGCCAGATTGTGAGACCATACTTCTAAGACCTTAGGAAGGCCAGGAAAATTACGGAGAAGATGGTCTCCCTTGCACAATTTACAAGGAAAGTTAACCTTCTGCAGAGGAGCAGAAGGAGTTCCGACCTGAGATGTACTTGGGGCAGTAGTTGCACTTTTAGCCTCTCGCTTAGGTGACTTCTTCTTCTTTGTCTTCTTCTTCTTCTTCTTAGCCATCTGGTTACTGGAATCCAGACTTTCACCAAGCGAAGTAGAAGATGAAGATGTAGAAACAGGCGAAGAAGGGGAGAGGTCCACCTTGGAATCAACATGATGTTGTTCGGGTGGAGGAACTGATTAACCAGTAGTTGAGACATTAGAGACTACAGAGGTTGAGAACAACCAAACAGGAAACCCAACAGTTAACCCAGGAAGGGACAACGTTGCCATGTAAGGAGCACCAATATTCCCAAAAGGAGGAAAATGACAAGGATTCCCGTCAGAGGGGATTCCTGGGTTGGTGAACTCTGGAAAAGTTGCCATCAAAAATTGAAAATCACACATGGGGCTGAAAAAAGTCATGACACACAATCAAACGGTCAACAAAAAAAATCTAATAGGGCATGTGATCGTGGGTAATTTAATTTTTATACACAAGGACATAACTTGACCTTTTCATTTTTAAAGAGTCGAGAAAAGGACAAAAAGATGCCTCTAGTCGCCTTCGAATGTTTAATGAGCCTGAAGTGACAAGTGCTCAGATGAGCCTTTTCTTTTAGGGAGTCCGAAAAGGATCAAAAGTGACTACTCTGGAGAACTAGGCAAAAGGTTTACCAGACAATCCGTAAAACTACATATACACCTTGGCAATCGTATGAAAACCAAGGACTTTCCGTACGGCAGTCAATCTTCCTGAATGCTGTGTTCGGTGCATTACATGTCGTAAGGCGGTATACACGGCTTCCTGTGGATAAAGGATGATAACCTAGTGGGGTCTCCCCATATACTCGATAGTACGTGGGAGCACAAGTCCGTATTCGACCACAATTGAGTCACAAAAGGAGGAATCACCCAACCTTGAGTGGAAACAAAAGTGACTAGGTTTAACGACGTCGGAGCACGTCTCTAGCCTAGACCTCTACAAAGTGAGCGTTATGTTCCAATACGTTGTTAGATTCATTGGGTTTATTTTAAATTGATCTTGTATTAGGTTTCAGTTTTCAGTCCTTACCGTATGTAATCTCTCAAAATTCCCTAAATGCAAATTATATGCCAAAATATGTCATTTCATTCGATGAATGCTAGTTACGATAGGATTTGAGAACTTTCACACAAACGAAATGATCACAAAACAACAAATAACTTCCCTAATGCAGCTAATGCAAATTAACAAACTTTTCTTTAAGATCACTAACCACTAATCAAAATGAAAAGTTCTAATTCTCATTAACTAATACAAAGCAAAAGAGAATTTTTCTTTTTCTTGATGGCAAAATGCACTAAACAACTTTGAGAAACGATAACAAACAAATTCTATTCAATACAAGCACATTCAGTTCCCTAAATCACAAATCAAACTTCCAAATAACGAGAAAGATCCCAAAGAGACTAATGAGCTGTGTAATCTAGGCTCAAAGTGAGACGAAGCAGAATCCAAGTGAAGACAAAGCAAGTCACCCAAATAACGAAATAAAACTATTTACAACCACCAAACAAGTGCAAGGGAGAAAACAAAGAGTCGACTGGACCACTAGAAGATCAAAACACCTGAGGAAGGCTCGACACACAAAGCCACTAGATGCCCTAGGGCTAGAAATGTGAAATCGATGGAAAAAAGTAAACACCCAAAGGGTAACGATCAAAGCTATTCAAATCACACTCCAACACACTCAAGTAGTCTAAAAAAGGTACCCAGAACAAAAACCAAGCTCAGAGGGTTCACAGCCAAGCAAACTTCAAAAGTTCCCAGGCCTGGCGCGACTGTCAGGCTGCAACTAGCGCCTTTCAGGGATTGGCGTGGGTTGTCAATGAGCAACTAGCGCCAACTGCCGCGACTGTAACGCTATAAAAGAGCGCCAGCCGAGTTTGCTATGGAAAAATAAAAAACAAACGAGCCAAAGTTAAGTCAATAGTACCCAGGTACACCAAGGGGCAAGAAGCAACACAGGGACTCAACCTAGAAAGCTAATCAAGCAGGAGAAACCAAGAAACAAGGCAAGTTCCAAGTCGTTTAGTTTGTAAACCAAACTGGAGATGGACTGAAGTGGCGTTGATCTACTTTGCTAATGTAGAGCAATAGCATTTTGAAGGCTATCTGGCCATACTTCAAGCTCCATCTAAAGTTTACAACTCAAACAACAAGACAAAACAAGCAACAAGACAAAAAGCCAACTCTCCAGCGAAGTTGCCAAATTGTTGTGGAGGTAAATCCCCTCTGTGGACAGAGGCGATCCCTACTAGCCCAAATGGGGTCTAGCAACAATCAAACAATGCTAACACGTAGGTTCCTAATTGAAAATTAAAAACTGATGTTGAGGGCCTAACTGGATTCCAATGCTAGTACTTGTAGAAGAGTCGTCGCTACCGTTCCTTTGCTCCGGCTGGTCACGATCCCCACGATCCTCGTGAACAGACACCTGCACATGCAAAGAACGACACAAATACAAGCATAAAATCCAATAGATGCAACTATATATCAGTCAGAAAGGATATAACTCAATCATCATTACAAAGACAATAAGAGTGGAACCATAATGATAGCCGTCTATTATTGATAAACAAAGAAGAATACAACCATAGTTCTGATGTCAAATCCTCCTTTGGCTAGGTGATCAGCAGCACATGCCTTGCAAAGCTTGTTGGGAATGGGGAACAAACCTCTCTCTCCTTGGTTACTTGGACAAGAATCTCCTCACTTTAGATTTAGCCTTATGGGAATGAAGAAGGCTTCTTGTAGCATGAACTTAGCAATTCTCAGACTTTGGGACTTAGAATTTTGAACTTGGAGACTATTCACTAGCTTGTCAAAGGCAAAGGGACAAGCTTTTATAGATAGAGGAGAAGGAGTTAGGATTATCCACAATATTCATGGGATTGGCTTTATCACTAAGGAGCTTCCATGAGAGGTGGAGAACTACTTCACTCCTATGGAGATTCGAAGCCAAACTAAACCAACTCAATATAGATTCAGTTCATGAGTGGGTTAGGAAGAACCTTCGTAAGTTTGTTTGTTAAAAACTTTACCCAACTAGGCTGGTGTGAGTGCGACTCTGAGACAGAGCGCCAGCTGGCGCACCCTCTTTGGAGGATTTCCCCCATTGGCGCGAGTGATACACAATGAAACCGTGCCAATGGAAAAAGGGCTATTTTTATGGGTATTTTGCAGAAGGTGTCTTTAGGGCATATGAAGTTCATACTTAGGGGAATACAATGCAAGTGTTTCTAGGTTATGTCACTTCTCATAGGTCCCGGAATAAGTCCTCCAAGGTGCGGGAGAAGGGGTAACAGGGACGGTGACAAATTGTTGTGTAACACTATGTGAAGTGGAAGGACTTTCAGGGAGAGAGGAGGAAAAGGTCTTGAATCTAACCCGCTGATTGAGCCTCCTCTGAGTGACGACGATGGAATAGCACAGGCTTCTTCGTTGAGCGCTATTCATTTGATAAGACAAGGGTTCCCAAAAATATCTACACTGCCTCCATCCTCATCTCATCCATCCACATCACCTCCATCCACATCACCTCCATCCTCACCTTCACCTCTTACACCTTCACCCACACCGCCACCACCTCCACCACCGTTTAACATGGTGAGCTCCATAAAGCTACCTGTGTTCAAGGCCATAGGAAATGAAGATCCGGACCAGTTTTGGTTCATCGTGAAGGCAGAGTTAAAGTGTAAAACCGACATCACAACCATCTCAGGGTGTAGAAACTTGGTTCCTACATCCCCCCATACTGCTTCGAGTGAGACTTCATTCTGCGCTCCATGGGCTGATGAGTGATCGCGATACACACTTTCTCAATGAGACTATCTACGTGGTGACAGAGGAATTTCAGGTTTAGCATCAGAAGAGCATGCCATATCACTCGTAGACGAATGGAACAGTAGAAGTGTTTAATAAAATACTAGAGAACATGCTCACAAAGATTTTTAATTCTCAAAGAAATGAATGGGATGTTCACATGTCTACGGTGCTATGGCCTTACAGGACGACTTGCAAGAAGCTAACTAGACAAACGTCGTTCAGATTGGTTTATGGTGTAGAAGTTGTGATGTCACTGGAGTACATTGTACCTAGTCTGTACATAGCAGCATTCATAGGAATGGCAGATCGCAAAGCCCTGGAAGAGAGGCTCATGTTACTAATAGAAGTTGAGGAGGATAGATTTCTAGCTATATTTCATCAACAAGTTCAAAAAGAGCGTGAAAAGGCATGGCACGATTGGCACATCAAATTGCGCACCTTTAAGGTAAATGATCTGGTTTTGTTATACGATAGCAAGTTTGATAAATTTCTAGGGAAATTTAGGATGCATTGGCTGGGTCCCTGCGCCATCAAAGAGATTACCAATGGTGGAGCAGTGCAATTGATACAATTGAATGGAGAACCATTCCGAGGATGGGCGAATGGCAGCTGACTAAACCCATACACCGGCGATCCGACTAGATGAATACATGATGACAGCACAGTCTTAGCGCTCCAGGCGGGTGGAAGGAGGCGTGGGACTATAAACTACATTACTCGGATTGGGGAGTTGCATGATTGGGGAACTACGCAGAATGAAGGAATGTCACAGTGTCAATAGAAACATGCAAGGGGTTGCGCTATCCAACAAAAGTGACCGTTATAGTCATTGTTCTTGACTTGACAGTGGGAAAACAGCCAAATGGAACGGGGGCGACGACATTTAAGTCAGAATTTAAGGGAAAGATCTGTGAAAATCTACCACTAATCCAGCATTTATGAATGAGTTATGGGGGGAATGGTCATATTTGAATTCGAAAATCCCTATAAATTATAGGTGGTTGCCTAGATAAAAACACTTGGCATTTTGAGAATTGAGGTATTAAGCTCTCAGGCGTGTATGAACCCTGAGATCTTTGAAGCCCTGATAACGAGTTCAGTGTTTGAGAAGTTTCCAACGGAGACACAGGTGTTGTTGTCTAGCATTATGTCGATGCCTGCAGAAACCATGAGTGCAGGAGAAGCAATGCAACTGAAGGAATTGCCCCGGAGATAGGAATGGCAGCTGAGGGAGATGCCCCAGAGGTTAAAAGTGGTGAAGTACTAGCAGAAGTGCCTAAATCACTGAGGACACCCAAGTCGAGGCCTACGCCGACCAAGGAGGGTCCAAAATCAAAGAAGGATAAGCAGAAAGTACAACAACTGGTGCGCGCATCACCCAGAAAGCACCCACAGACAGGAAATCCCACCACGCAGGAGAAGGGCAAGTTGATTGACCTAGAGCCTGAAGTTGATGTTGAAGAACTCCATGTGGGTGCGAACGACATTGATAAGGAGGGGGTGGAGGGCGTTGATGTGGAGGGGTCTGAACCCATTTCTAAACTGCCCGAGTGCATTCCTCCGCCTAGAGGCAAGACAAAGGTTCCAAAGGATATTGATGAAATTAAAGTCACACTACACACACCCTTACTACTGGACCAAATCATTTTTGAAGGACTGCGCCTAGGGCATATCCCCCTTTTAAAATTGGAGGACTGGGATTTTGTTGATGCAAAACGCTTTCCCCATTTAGAGACGGACCAACTCATGCACGATATCTTCTACAAAGACTCTGGTGTGACCACGCTAGAGCCAAGGAAGTGGGTAAAAGGGGTGGATAAGGCGGGTCTATTAAACATGTTGTGCGTACCGCATTACAACCGCACACCCATAACCATGGTAGTGATCAAACAACTATTTTTTATACAACAAAATGACCCCCTCATTAGCTCAGAGGGGAAGACATGATAGATGAAGCAAAGACCAAGATCACATGCCTTATTTCCATACTAACGCTGGCTATACACTAACAACCTGCTTTATAAAGCTTCTCTGTAAGCCTAAGGGAGTGGTAGTGACCCTGCTAACTCTAGTTGTTAGTTCAGGAACAATGTTAGTGGATCTTAATGAAGTTCTAAAGGTCAAAGGAGTGAATTGACTCATAAAGATCTAGATATTTTCTCCTAAATCTACTCAAGAAAAGCAAGGAAACATCTCAAGTTCGATCTATTTGTGGGATTTCTAATCCTAATTAAGGAGGCAAATGGGAAAGAGCTAAAAAGCATGGCAACTTCATTGCTTTTACCTTAAGGAACTCATGGAGGAACTTGGCAACCCTAACTTGATTGCTACATAAGTAAAGTTAAGGCTATAGTGATAGAGGTAAGATCATTTGAAAGGATAGCTTACTTGATTGTTGAGCATAGTCTCAAATCTAAGCATAAGAAGTTGGTAAGAAGGGATAGAGAGAGAGAAGTTAGAGGGGTAAGGCAAGGTTGATGCAACAGATGGTTGTAATCACTCTTCTGACATTAATATAGAACTGCAATTGTACTGCCTACTCCGTGGTGTTGGTACTATCATTCATTTATTTGTTTGTCCAATACCTTTTAGCATAAGTAGCTTAGTTATGTGTAACTAGATGTCTTTTATGTATTCATGTATTACTTATCAAGATTGTATGTTGTGATTATGCTTGTGTCTTCTATGTGCAGGACATGATCTGGAGCCAGCTCAGGGGACGTCCACCTAGCTGCATTGTGCTCTCCAGCAAATCTACATGAAGGCTTGAGGTAATCCATTAGTTTTGATTTGATAGTTAGTTAATGTTTATGGACATGCATGTAACTTTGTGACGGCTGCAGATAATCTTACAGTCTGCCAAGGGTCTCAGAAAGATCCTTGAGGGTATCTCCATTCTCCATACACCATGTATTTTATCCTATAGAACTGTTTTGCTTGGTGCACGATGGGTTTCTATGGCTAGAAGAGTCGATACCCATCACTGACATGTTGATCCATAGGATCACTCGGTTGACGCACTCAGGAGAAAATCTGGCCATGGCGTTTGGCAGAAAGACAGGCAAGCACTACCTCACTGAAGAAATGAACGACAAATTCAAACTCGCTAAGAAGTCGTGTGGCAACGCCATCACAAGTATAATTGATCATGTGGTCAAAGTAGCAACACAAATCTTGCCAGGAAAGATTATGCAGAAGTGTCGCGCAAACGAAGTGTCGGCACCAATAGTAGCCTTGAAGGCCCAGTGTGCGGAGGGCGTATAGTTTAACTTGGTGTGATACCTCTGCGGGGAGTTCCTCATGAACTGCAGAGAGGTGCAGGATCATAGCAAAATATTCCACTATGCATGGTTGTTGCCATCCATAGTGTTGCTCACGTGGGAGTTACTAGAGGATATCCAGTTTCCTCTGGTCGCACCCAACCTACTGAAAGCAACAAAGTTCACTTCGCTATGGGCTACGAAGGACCCTCAAAGGGTCAAGGACAGCAAGATCTTTTGGATCTTGATGGAGATGAGTATCCATATGGCCATCAACTGCAAACCGCAATTGTTGCCAACCGTTTTTGAGAAGCTGCAAGAGTATGTGGAGTTCAAGGCCGACTTCCACCATGCCTCGATACACGCACAAAAGGATCCTGAGTAGAAATGGTATGACCTGCCATACCTAGCCACAGATGACGAAATTACAATGGTCCTCAACCACTAGCCAACGGATTGGTGCATTGCCTTAGACTTGACAGCTGGATCTAGCAAGACCGCAGTGGAGCGAAAAAAGGAAGAGGCCAAGCTGAAGATGGAAGAATTGGCCGCAAAGGGAAAAAAGGAGGTTGAGGACAAGGCTAAGGTAGAGTGCACCGTCGTGAAGTAGATGGGAGGATAGGTGAAAGAAGAGGAGGGTGGCTTTGACAGGAATCAGAAGTCGCCTTCCCCGGAGACAGAGGAGGACCAGCAGTCAAAATAGGGAGGAGCAGACCCAGAGACTACTCTGTTCCACATTAAGCGCAATAGATATCCAGAGAAGGTAGGGCCACAAAAGAAGTCTAAGGCTAGGAAGACATCTCTCGATTCGATCACCTTAATAGAAGGTGATTTAAATGATATTAGTGATACAGTAAGGGATGCTAACACAAAACTACTGCAGCAGTTCAAGCTACAACAGAAGCAGGCCTTGGTGCCATTCAGCAGGTCTGTGTGAGCTACAGATCCAGGCATCGTAGGTCCAGACCAGCGTGGGATGAAGTAGCGCAATGTCAACTAGTTTGGTGCCTGGCACATCGGAAGCAGTAGGGATGGTGCGCACACTAGATCCCCGGGAAATAGTACTGCCAGAGGGAGCGCTAACCATAGATATTGAAGCTAGCAGGCTCGCTGTCAGCACCATCAAAGGAGTTGGGCTCAATTTGGTCATGCTTCCTGGTGAGGCGCTTCACATTTTGTAGGATGGCGTGATCGCAGAACTTTGGGCCCGCAAATAGCACGCGTTACAGGTAATCAATGAGAAGAAAGTCAACAATGCTTAGATGATTGTACAAAGAGATTCCGCTATTGACCTCATCAAAGCCATCACAGACAACAATGAATGCACGGTGAGGGTAGCTCAGGCATGCAGGTCTATCCCAGAGCTAGACATTCCGATGATGAGCCAGTAGATGTACAGATTTGGAAGCTCGTTTCCAGAGTGCGCGACACTAAAATAGAGTTGGCGAAGGTTCAGTTTGACCTGAACCTCAAGATTGCAGAACTGAAGTTGAAGGACCAGCCTTCAACCCCGCCAGAAGTCAAAGAGTAGCGGAAGACAGCTGTGAAAGACGTCGCGGCAGCAGTGAACAACGCAGTAAAGGATTTCACTGCGTTCTTCGAGCAGTCGCTCGAAGTAGTCACCAGTCTACAAGAGGACCCCAATGTACAGAGGCTAAAACGGAGGCGCGGGAGATGAAACAGCAATATGGAGAAGTTAAAGCAATGATCCGCACCGTCGCCATCACACAAAGGTTAGCATAACTTCAGGAGACAAAGGTGCTGAAAGAGCAGGTGGACGTAGCTCAGCACAAGGAAGCAGTGTTGAAGGCTCACTTGAAACCTTGGTTGGATGAGGCATATTTGATCATAGCCACTATAAAAGGCAAGCTAGCTAGTCTGCAGGTGACTCAGCAAAAGATACAGTCAGATAGTGTAGGGCCAGCGACGGAGCAGCTGGTCGAGGAGATGAAGCAGGAGGCAACGCAGTGCACTACCAAAGTTGTAGTAGTCCAAGTAGAGTTGGGAGGTCTTTGCAACAAGATCTTCGCGCTAGCTGAGTGACTCGAGGGCGAGTCACCATGTTTGTGTTGGGGGCCTATTGGGAATGGGTCCCTTGGGGTCAATTTTGGGGTTAAAAGCCCAAGTTTTGGGGCAGAAAGCCCAAGTTTTGTATAAAGGAATGTAAAGTCTCCGCATTTTGTGGTCACAGAGCGTGAAGATATCAAGATTCAAAAAGGGTTTCCACCCTTAGTTTAGATAGGTTGTGTCAGCTTAATGAGATCTGCCCTTGGAGTGCGGACCATGGTATTGTATAAAAAGGAGGTCTTAGAGGAGTCTAAGAGAAGATAGTTGATAGATATTCATTGATGAGTCCAGGAAGAGCTAAGAGCGAGAGTCTTAGCATAGGAAAGAGGCTTTGCAACTGAGTGCGCAGAGGCCTAAGGTAGAAGTCCGCAGCTGAGTGCGTGAACCCCTACAGCTATGTGAGCAGGGCAGTTAGAGTCTGTACTGGAAAATCTGAACCATCAATAAAGAGAAGTATTCTGAAATTACTGTGCATTGGGTTTATGTTTTATTGCTAATTTGATGTGCGAATATATACGTTTTGCTCTATTATATGAACGCAAGTAGAGATATATGTTTATGCGAAGACAATATTAATTGAATGGTAGAATTGGCGAACCCTTAAGATAATTCAGGAAACTATACAAAAAAGTACTTACAGAGGCACGTAAGTGCATGAATCGCATGTTAGGGTTATGCGAAGGATGATCGTAGACCTTTGTGGAAGTTATGAAAGACTAATAAACGAGTACGTCGATAAGCCCTAAAGGCTTATTGATTTGCGTGAAAGCAGAGTTAAAGTGTAAAACCGAAATCACAACCATCTCAGAGTGCGGAAACTTGGTTCCTGCATCCCCCCATACTGCTTCGGGTAAGACTTCAGTCCACACTCCGCGGGTTGATTCCGATGCCCATCAAGCCAACACTTCTCTCAGAGTGGCAAGGTATCATGCGACGTGTGGCAATGTAGGTCAGGCAGTACGTGATCTACGTGCAGGTGGAGCAGAGCCTTTGGAGAGAGATCCGCCACACAGTGACTAGATGCAAGGACATGTGGGTCCCATTGATTGTGACTTTTGTAACATGTTATGGCCATGTCAAATATATTTAGAGCTATGGCTCCAAACACTTTTTGTGATACATAATATGATTATGCATTTGATATGATGATGATGGTTCGCCATTTGTTTTATTTATGGTTGTCTTCTGTGGTATACATGTGATAAATTCCAATATAGAATGTTGTTTGCAATGGTATCTACATAGCGATTTTGGGCTCTAGGCACATGACTGAAATTAATGATTTCAAATTCATGTACCAATAGCTTCACTCATAGATATTTTCTAAATAGGACTTGGTTATGCAAATGATACACAACATTCAATTGCATGACAAGTAGCAAGGAATCTAAATGAACATGAAGATGAAGGATTCGATGAGCAAGGACATCGACTAAAAAACCTATCACTACATCATATATGGCTTGATTATTGATTGAATATCCAATGCACACGCCGTTTGAAAGGACTAACATATGTAAGGGGGTAAAAATGGCCCAGGCTACCGAGGCTAGATTCTGGGAGAAGTGACTTGCATTGTCGGTATGACCAATATACGGTGTGGATGATGGATCAATCTGAAAGGTGCAAAAGACAACGGATGAGGTGATGCAATCTACTTAACTACATGGCAGAAATAAAGACACGCAAATCAAAGGGATGTGATGTGAGCAACATTTCTGGAGGTAGAGCACATTGGGAGAATTAGGAAGGAGATGGCCTTCGAAATCCTCTTGAAGGAATTCCCCCTTACTCAAGTGTAGGGGTAATTAGGGGTAGAAATAGCTTCCATGGTGTCCTCATTAGGCTGAGACATGGGCAAATGGGAGGAAGACTGACTATGTAATGCAGCGAAATTATCTAGTGGATCAACTTGACGAATAAGGTTCACATACACATTGTCTTGAATGGCAAACAACGGACTGGTAGATGGAGGGTCTACTGATGTTGAGACCTTAGATTCTGTCGAAAAAGGTTCGATAGAAATGTGTATAGCAACCTCGGGAAGGTTTTTCAGAGAGGAACTCGGGGATGACAACAGGTAAATAACGAGGCCTGTGGTGTCTATCATCTCGACATCGGGGGCAGGGATCACAATAGAAGGGCCAGAGTTTCCCTGTTCTGGTTTACAGGTGGTACGAAAATCCACAAGTAGAGGAGTAGAGGTTCCACTACGAGTGGCCTCATAGTCACAAATTTCCCCAAGGCAATCACGAAACTCATTGCGACGAGGGCAACAATGGGAATAGTGACCATGAAGGTCACACAGGGCATAAGGATGGTTTGTGCAAAGCGTTTTGAGATTCTTAGGTGGGACCAGTATGTTAACATGGACTTCCAGAATATTCAACTCAGGGAACGCTTCATGAACCAATGGTTTAATTTGAGGAAGTTCAGGACAATTGTTAGTGGCGTGCCCAACAACGTCCCACAAAGCACATGGGGGTGCCGGATTTAGGGCCTTAGGGGTTGGAGGAGGTTGGGGAGCCTTGTCCTTCAAATCTTTCCTTTTGGCTTTGCCCCACTGGCCAGATGCTTTTGCAATAGGAGCTAGTTCCTGTTGAGGTTGTGATGGAACTGAAGTAGTAGCAGGGGTCATTGGGACTGGTTGAACCGGGGTCAAGGCGTGATATGGTCTTGGCTGACTAGGCAGAGTGTTTACAGGGGGATTGATGTACCATACTAGGATCCCAAGAGTCATGCTAGGAAGGACCAACAAAGCCATGATAGGTACATAAAAAATTCCTAGAGGGGGGAATAAGAAAGGTATATGGCCAGCAGGATAATGTCCCGGTGGAATACCTCCTGGATGTTTAAGACCTGGAGGAACAGTTCCTGGAGGGAACATAGGAGAGGCACCCATGAATGGAGGAGGTCCTGGGGGAGTGGGTCCAAAGGGTTCAGTTAGAAGAGTGACATCCGAATGTTGAGGAGTTGGCTGTTGATCAGGTGTACCAGACTGCATAAGGGCAACTCATGACACTTGTAACATGGAAACACTCTTGGAAGTAGGTTCAGAAATGGGAGGGGGAGGACCAAGGAATGAACCCAACAATGAGGAATCCTTATAGACTCCAGGCAAGACAATGGTGCAAGGAGTTGAAGACTGGTTGTCAGACATCGACAAGATGATGGACTCGGAAGACATCACTGATGTTGACTCGTAGTAAGTCAACTAATCAATGGTAACGATCTTCACTTCATGGGAGAAGCACATCTTACGGAACACTGCAGACACAACAGTTGACATGGCATATGTGTAACTATGACCTAAGAGGATGTTGTAATCCAAAGGGGCATCAATGACTTCAATATTGACATGGATAGTCTTGCCCGCAAGGGTCACTAGAAAGTTGTGGTACATGCCAAGGGGATGGGACGAGTGTCCATCCCACGCACGCAAAGTGATGGTGGAGGGGGACAACTCAAGTGACTTGAGTTGTTTCCAAACAGGAGCGGACATCGCACAGGTGGATGCACCTTCGTCAATAATGCATCTGGAGATTATGGCATTATAAACACTAACTGGTATCTAGAAATCAACGGATGAAGGCACTGGGGGATGCTTTGATGTATCAACTGGGAAGACAATCAAATGATTGTCGGAAGGATCCACTACACCCAAGGTAGTTAGTAGGGCCTTCTTTTGGGAAGGGAATAACTAGAGGACTTCCATTGTCGACATGGCGGCAAGTGATTGCAGCAAGTCATCCACTATACTGTATGTATGGGCAGCTCTATTAGAAGCTACATTACGGTGTAATAGTCCCTTTGGGATCTTGGGAATGGCCTCAACTTTGGGTTGAGGGATCTGGAAAGGACCATTTGGTGACGTAAGAGTCTCAGCGGACACTTTGGTTTTGGACTCGGTAGCTGACAAAGTGGAGGGCTTGTCATATTGACGTGACTAAGTTTCTAGGTTGATATTGGAAGGGTTAACCTCATCAGAGTTCATCATCAGGATCTGGTAGTCACTGGGACCAGAAGGTTGGGGGAGGTGGGCTGCTTGACCTAGTTGGGGTTGAGCAACAACAAATCCTTGCTGAGGGAAAGGATTTGAGCACGGCTGGTTGAGGTGGCGTAGGATTCTGAGGCAATTATTGACCTCGAGAAACTTCTTGAGCTTCCCACAATTTGTGCATCCAAGGTAAAAGAGGACACTCATGTTTATAGTGGCCATGTACACCACAACATGCACAAGGCTTTTTCATACGATTAGCCTTGTTCTGCTTGGGTTGGCTGCCCTGATGCTGGTTGTTGGTGTTCAGTTAGTTCCCCTGGGGTTCACTAAGTTGGTTACCTTGGTAACCCTGGTTACCCTTGTTACCCTTCCCCTTATTCTTTTTCTTCAAATTCTGGGGATTGGTATCACTCTGTTGTGCAAACACCTCGCCTGATCTGAGTTGACTCAACTCTTGGATTTAACCAAGATCTTTTGCTTTCATGATGTGATTTGAATTGCATTTAAAATAGCATAAAGGAACATTTATGCATGTTGTAAAGAAGAAGGAACATGACAAGAATCAGAAACATAAAACACAAGACGTTGATAATGGAGTTCTTCTAGGAGGGACTACGTCTCCGGGCCCCGGTGTCAAGATGGTGTAAGCCGCTGCATTAAGTGTTGTCAATAGTGATGATGTACATAGGTGGTGACGTCATTGTCATACAAGGAAAATGCCCTCTTGCAGGAGTGGCTCCACGAGATGTTCCACTACAGGAACTCTTAGTCAAAAAGGACTCCTATTGGTATGACATAAACGCATGCATGATGATAATGAGCATCCCACCAACATGGCATCAAAAGGATCTCAATACAAACATACATGGCGACACATGAGTATCCGTTAACATGATGAAAAAGGGATCTCAAACAAAACATGATGAATCATGACAACAAGTACATCCCACAGATGATTCTATGTCACATCAAGCAAGAATCATGAAACAAGTAAGAAAACAAGATCCCACATCAAACATCAAACATGGATCTATGCAGCACAATGCATCTCATAGTAAAAAGAAGTACATGAACACACTGCATATACCTCACACCCTGGGGCTATCTGAACAAAAGGATGTCAAACTGATGAAGTTGGTCATGCCATCAATCTCGCGGTGTCGAATCTCATGGAAATGGTGGTTCACATTCTCAGTGCTGACACCTACATTCCACTTTGAAAAGTGGCCGAAAAATAAAATGATCAAATGGAAAATCTGAATGCACCATCAGATTTGTGGCATTGAATAGGGTAAAATCAACTATCAAATTTCTGACTTCTGACAAAGTGAGAATATGGGGCTACAGGAATCTTTTAGATTCCCCCTAGATTCCTCAAAGATTCCCTCCTCCAGGTCATCTAAAAATCTTCTGCGCAGATCAAAATTTTGACTATGCAATTAGGTTTGTGTTGCTGAGAGGTGTAAGATCGACATAAATTTGTCCAATTTGGACACTGGCAAAATCTTTCCCTCCTAAGAATTTGGCTCAATCATGGTTTCGCCTGTGCTTTTCCCAGGGTCATGGTTCCACCTACAAAATAATAATAAAATAATATGTCTCGAAAAACATGCTCATTCTTTAGCCTCCGTTCCACTCTGCATAACATGATTACGTTCCTCCGTTTGGCGCTTCTGTTCTCCCCCTGCCCTCCCCATGCAAATGAACAACAGGTTTATATATAAAATGGCGGAGGATTTTACAATGAATCCATTGTGGCACGTTTGTGGTGGCAAACGAACGGAGGCGTAGGGGTTGCGGAATCAAATCCTGCCCTTGCCAAAACTGACGTGCATACGTTAATTTTGGTGCATTGTATAACTGTTACATCTTGGTGTGGTTGTTTGAATATTTTTTGTGTTAAATTAAATGTGGTTTGTTTGTATTTACGTGGATTTTGGTACATGGGGCCGCTCGGTGGAGGCCAGTCCACGTGGGTCGAGTGGGTTCAATCCCCGTCGGCTCCACAATACATTGCATTAAATATTGTTTGGTGGGGGGGGAGGGCCGTGTCCACTGGAGGTGGCCTGCCCACCCCAATGCAATGTTTGTTTAATTATTAACAAGGTGGGTTGGGTCAGCGGGGGTCATGGCCCATTGTCCTATTAATAATTAAAAAATATATATATATATATTTAACTATATGCAGTTTGGGAAGGAAGGTGGCGGGGGTCATGGTGGGGTGTTGGATACTTAACTTGTCTAATATCTCCTATATTAGACAAAATCGAGAATTTGGTTGTTATTATATATATATATATATTATATATATATATATATATAATATATATATATATTATATATATAATATATATATATATATATAATAACAACATTTTCGATTTTGTCTAATATAGGAGATATTAGACAAGTTAAGTATCCAACAAATTCGCCTGCTCCTCATGAGCTAGATTCCCTGTCTGGGGCTCAATCAATTTGTAGGACACTTAAACTTGGCCTACATGGAAACTTTGATCAAAACTTTGACTGTCTCTTTCTCCCTCATACGAGCTTAGATTTGAGTGTCATTCACATCGTTGGAATTAGGGCGACGAGCCCTTCGATCTGGTTCTGGTTTGGGAGTGTTCTGACCACTTTGAATTTTGAACCTTTCTGAGTCCTCTTGGACTTCTGCCTATGCCTGGAGCCACCTGGATCAATCCTCCCCATTGATGAGCTTTTGGTCCTCCAAAAGCATGAAAATAATCTGCAACTTCTTTATACCTTGTCTACACATACAAATGTCTAATAAATCACCCTTCCTTCTCCTTCACCTTTGTCCTTCGGAGCCATAAGCGATGAGCCGACACCTGCAACCTCTAGAAACCTGTAGTACAATTCTACAAATTACACGCTTGCTTTACATGACCAACTAATGACCCACACATCCCATACTTGCCATGAATTTATAACACATACTTGTTGGTCAAGTTTACATCGAAATGGAAACAATACCCCAGCTACGAAAACAAGGCCAACATATCATTGTTGCTTCAACAAGTGATGGAAAACACATCATCATTGCAACACATGGTTTACAAAAATAAGGCCAAATACTATTGTTGCATTGATAAGTGATGGAAACACAACAATGCTTTCACAGTTTAAAATGCAACTCAAAATAAGACCAGACATCATTGTTGCTTAACAAGTGATGGAAAATACATCATCACTTTTACATTTTAAAATGCAACAAATGATTTACAAAAGCACGAGCATGAAAAGTTAACATATCTAGAAACCATTTTTCACTTATCGATGTGAATGGGTCATCCCCCTGTGGTGGTTTTTCTTGTCGAATAACTACTTCACCTGGTTCATGCACTGACACTTTCTCTTTAAGGCAGTTCTTTGGTTGGAGCCTCCAACAAGTGGCTCTTTGATGGCCACCTTTGTTGCAATGACTGCAATATATCTTCTTCATCCAGATCTGCTTAACATGTTTCTTTGCCTGCTATTGAGAGGATCTTTCATGCCTCCTCCTTTTGTGTGCTGCTATTCTTTGTTAGGATATTCCGACACATAGGAAATAGTTAAGTTCAACTTGGTCTAGTATAGAGTTAGGTATAGAGTTAGGTAAAGTGTGTTTCTTTACCATTGTACATTTTGTAACTTACAATCCGACGGTCACGATATGTAGTGATCCGACGGTTCATTCTGTCCTCGGTATTACCGACACTTGATCCGTGGCTTGACACCCGATTGGTCCATGAATTCTATTTAAAGCGCATGGAGGGTCATTTGTAGGTTAACCGTGCATGAGAGAAGCTTATGTAAATTTTCATTCTTTTATTAATAAATTGCCTGTAGTAGCCACTTTGGCGCAGGCCGTGGACTGTTTCCCTCTCTGAGGGTTTTAACCACGTCAAAATACTGGTGTATTGATCTGTGATCTGTTTGTGAGCGGTGTCCTTTTGGTGTTCTGTCTGAGGAACTTACCCTGTAAATTCTACATGGTATCAGAGCTATTTGAGGGCCGCGTCCGTTGGTGATCCAAATCTGAAGCCGGTAGAACTACATGCGGCTGTCGTTTCCTAGATCTACTGTTTCTGACTGTTTTCGGGCCGAGAGGACTGCTCTGTTGTGTTTGGAGCATCTGTTCTAGTGAGGAACCCCTTTCGTTTCACGCGGAAAGGTTTCCGGTAGCCCTATCTGCGTCATTTTTAAGATCTGGAGGTATACAGTCTTTATTTGCAGTTTACTGTTATTTTCTCTCTGCTTATTTCGGTTTCGGTTTATTTAGTTTTTTTTAACCGGATCTATACCTTTCATTTCTGTGTATGCTCTTTGCCCTGCGACTCTGTGCGATCTGGGCAAATCAGAAACAGAAAGGAAGGATTTTTTCTCATGCGTATGCTCTTTTCCCTGCACCTTAGTGTGATCTCGAAAATCAGAAACATTGAGAAAAATATTTAGTTTTTCGGCTAAAGCTAACTTTGAGCCACAAGGTTCAGTTTTTTTGGGTAAATCTAACTTCGAGCCATAAGGTTCGTTTTTCTTTGCATGTCCGTGTTGGGTTTTGTGTTTTGTATTTTGTAGGGAAAAAGAGGTTTCTCAAGGCAAGCACGCAAACCAAAGCC
>APFE030619412.1:0-11346 GCA_000404065.3 Pinus taeda
ATATACCATATTGTAAAACATAATAACATATCAATTATCTAAATTTTAATCCATTAAAAAAATAAATTAATCTAAATATTATTAATAAAAACATTAGAATGCAATAAATTAAATATATAGTATCGATTATAAAAATTAAAAAAACAATTTAAAATAAATTATATATTAATATCAAATTTAATAAAAAATATATATAAAAACTAAACATGTAAAAACAAAATTTAAGATACAAAATATTCACACCAAACTATACTACACAAGTTAAAAAGAACTTATTTAAATAAAAGAAAATTACACTAAAATTTAACTAATCTAAATAAAAGAAAACTTATAAAACAAAAATAATTTAAAAAAAACAAAACTTGCAATTACCCTTAAACTACGCCTCATTCTACCCTCATTCTACGAAAACGCATTAAAATGAACCTACACAACTGATATATGCCATTCATCTAAAATTTAAGAATATGGTTTGAAACAAAGCAAAAAAAATAATACACTCAATTCTCGCGACCGTCAATAAAATAAAACATATTTACTAGTACTCGCGACCGTCAATAAAATAAAGCATATTTATTAATACTAAGCATATGACTTCTACAATCCGAAATGTTCAATTGTGAACAACTTAAAAATTAAAGTAATTTTGACGTACTATTTCAAATATTACAACATTGATTTTATCAAAGTAAAACCAACATTAAAATAGATAAACTAGATGGATGAGCCACTTGTCTTAGAGTTGTTTGTTGGTTCGTTCCAATATTTATTCTCCCTGTAACAACAACACCAGGAAGGAAGTTTTCGTTTTAAATTTAAACTCTGTCTGCGTCTTTTATCATTTCAGTTTGGTCCGGCCAAGGCAATCTTGTGAAGAAGAGCTCATCAAAAGCGCATGGCGCGTACACCAAGGCCAGCATTATGGATCATCATAAACTTTGTGAGATGACCTATATGAAATCTAGCTGCTTAATTTATGTCGATAATGAGGCATTGATGGAGATTTGGACTGCCCGGAAATGAGACGAGATTGATGGAGATTTGGAGTGGAAAGGATTTTTTGTTCACCACAGAAGACCCAAGAATCTTGCAAGTTTTTTTTTGAAGTGCATAGGATTTTTTTGTTCGCCAGAAAATGAGGCATGGAGATTTGGAGTGCAAAGGATTTTGTGTTGACTGAGAAGACCCAAAAAAAACTTGTTATGAGGTGTGTGAATCACAGAGAAAAAATAAAATGATGATGTCCATGTGATTTCAAAAAAAATAATGATGTCCATGTGATTCTAAGAAAATTGATGATGTCTATGCTATGTCACCTTGCTCAACATCTCTATGGATAGCCATTATCCATTATCCTAGTAATTTAATGGAAGGATGGGATAATCCATAACTCTCAGTCTAACATTGGCTAAAAAATTTACAGGAAAGAAAACTAAAGTGAAATGACTAGGGTTTGCCTTGAAAGTAAAGTTTAAGGCAAATGCACCTGTAGTTGAATCCCGGTTAGTTATCCAGAAAAAGCATTGATTATGCCTTAGCAGCTCAACTCAACTCGCTCTTCGCTCTTCGGTTGGAGGTTCCAATCCATAAAATAATCTAAGAGATCCCTGGAATAATTTTTATGGAGATGAAAGGAATACATGAGATTTGAAATAAAACATTGCAATTGGAGAAATGAACTAAAATGAAACGATGGTGTATATATGAGAGTAGACAAAAGCAGAATGCAATAGAAAGAAGGCATTACCGTCGAAGAACAGTGACTGTTTAGCAATTCGGTCACCCTTCCGCTGAAGTTGGGAAATTGTTTGCGTCGTCGCCTCTCACTCAAGTATACCCACACGCACAGACTCCTCTCGCTCAAGCATACCGACACGCACAGACTTACCACACAAACTTATCAGACCACACAAACATATCGGTCCACATAGAAATATCGGACAAGACCAATTGACAGATTTCTGCAGTAAGTCTTCTATATATCGTTTCTTTCAACGGATATCTATATATCGAAGAAAAATCTCGAGTCGGTTCAAAGTTTTCAACGGATATATGTCTCCTTTCTTGAACAACCGTTTCACATAGAAATCCATGCTGAGTTGGCAACCGTTTCACAGAGAAATCCATGTTGAGTGGGTAATTCGTCCGGTCATTTTCGCCCATAGTCTCATTCTTTTCAACTTTTTCAAGAACAATTCCGTTATGTTGTGTGGCACGTTGCTTTGTTGTTGTGATAGTGATGGATAAACATACGGTAGTGATGGATAACGACGTTGAATTGTTGTTGTGATAGTGATGGATAACCATATGGTAGTGATGGATAACCCTCTGATAAGGATATAGTAGTGATCATAACCCTGTGACAGCTTTTTAAAACGGAAGAATGCAAAACGTTACCTAGATTTAGAAACCAGAATATTAAATACATTCTTGAAAATTCCAAAAACAAAACCAAAAAAGTTAGCTATGGTGAAATCGGCTTGCAAGAAACTCGGCTAGCTCTTAACTAAATGTTAAAGTGGATATCTAAATTTAGAACAATTAATATTAATTACATTCTTGAAAGTTACACAAACAAATACAACAGGTAAATTTGAATTAAAAAAAACAAACAAACAAAAATAATTAACTTTTTAATTTGAATTAAAAAAACAAACAAACAAAAACAATTAACTTTTAAATTTAAAAAATGTAATGTAAAATATTAAAAGTTAAATTTAAACAAAAAACACTTAATTTTTTGTGAGGTAAAAGATTGGAAATTTCAAAATTAGTAAGACCGAATTGTTGATGGCAAAGTTAAAAGTTAAAATTTAAAATAGCATTGGTTTGCTTTTAAAGTGAAAAATTGGAATTCAAAGTAAAACATAAAATATAGAACCCATTTCTATCTAAAAAATTGTAGTTTGAAATTGACATATAGTAACCTTGTTATAATAAATAATTTAGAACATACCTTAAATGTGGAAGAACAATAAATTCAATCAAATCTACTTGACATATAACTCTATAAGCTAGTTGGCCATACAACCCTTTATTCTCAATAACATTATGAACTTCTTCAATATGGATCCTAAACTTCAGTAAGAGTATTTAAATTTCTATTTCTGATATCTTTATATTTTGGTGTATGTTGTGAATGGAGATAGTTTTTTCTCTATATTTAAGTTGAACATGAAAACCAAATTTATCAATTTAAAGGGTTTAGTTGATACTAATTAGTTAAACTTTGAATAGAATATGTAATGCAACAACAATTTACATGAAAATTAGTATACTTTTGTGTGAGATTTTAAAGGATAAAACAAAGGTGACTACTCTAGTATAACTAAAATGGCATCAGAAGCTTACAAAATCCAAAAAAAGTTGAAGGGAACATAAATTATTTTTCTACTTCAAATTATATTCTTGTTTCAAAAATTATAATGTTTAAGATGGACCAACTAATCTCCAAAAATAAAATTGAAGGGAACATAAATTATTTCTCTACTTCAAATTATATTCTTGTTTAAAAAATTATAGTATTTAAGATGGACCAACTAATCTCCAAAATTTGTTGTTCTCAAGCGTTACTATGGAGGTCTAAATAACTTATTTTTTTGTATAAGCTATAAATGATTTCTTATCTTGAATTTATTCCTAGACATGTCTATATTGAAACAATCTTTCCAATTATCGTTATCTTGCATAACCAAATCCTAATTCAAATTATCAAAGAAAGTCTATTATTGCATGGTCTGTTAACAAAATATAAAATGTTGTGCATAATATTTTTATGCATGATATTCTCTATAAATGTAGACTTAGATGTCTGCAATCATACCCTATTTTTCGGAAACCTAGTCTCTTAGACCTAATCCTCTTCCAATAACCCCAACAAATCAAATTAAACAAACTTTGCACACCATATCTAGTGTAAAACCCTAATCTATCCAGCCCTCTTGGTTGTGATCCTTTGGAGAGAGCCCTCTCTGGCTTGGTAGGGCTAGCTACCAATTCAAAAGACTGGTCTATGGTTACCTCAGCTCGACTCTTCCTTAGCCTTAGAGATCGAGACGAGTGATAACACCCCCGAGGAACCTAGTAGAGACATTGGGCCTAGGTACGTTAAGAATATTTATTTATACATTTTTATTCCTAATCATTGGTTTTTTCCATGTTCTTCTCTTATAGAAGTTTTAGGCCTCAAGATGGCTCTTCCACTAGAAGATCCTGGCAAGGATAGGGGGTTGTGTTTGGGTTTCTCCACTCCTGTTGAACCATTTGAGTGTGGCATAGGCCTCTCATTTTTTGTTGTTGTTTTCCATGCCTAGAAAAAGTCCTAATGTGTAGCGAGGAGCATATTACTATGAAGGGATAGGTTATTCTGGAGCTGAAATTTGACTTGAGAGCACAACCAGTCATTAGAGGGATTTGAACACTTAACCAATTCAAGAAGAGATCACTTAGGTAGAAAAGGGAACTTTTCGATGAGGGACATAATCCTAAAAAACAACGAGGTGTTTGCTGATATGGAAGGTTCAATTGTTCATGCTGGTCATACAAGTGGCGTGCTTCCAAGAACTTAATGGAAAATGGGGCTTCCTCGTGGTCATGGGTGCACTCCTAGGAGTAAACATCCAACCACTGTAAAGGATATTGATCCCCGGAAATATGCATGCATGCTTATCTGCCTATGTATCTTTAGCTTTCATTTACGTTTCCTTGTCTTAGCTCTGTTGTCTATGGCCATATAGATAAATCTCATGTATTGTATTTGAGAGCCATAAAATATATATTTTCTTTTCATATTTTGAAACATTTAAGGTTACTTGTTTGGTCAGGTTTCCAGACAAACAATTATTACATCTCCCAGAAATTAAGAAAAAAAAATGAGGGAAAGGAGAGAATGCTCGTGGTATTGGAATGTCAAGAAAATACACAAGCCTCCTGTATTAGATATGAAAATCATTAATCGTTTGAAAGGTTAGAAAATGGAAAGAAGACTATTGAATACTTAAATGTGGGTCGTTCTCTTCAAACTAATCTCAATACCATGACATAAGGGCCAGTGAAATAAAGAGCTCATTTAGAATCAAACAAGAAGGTAGAAATGGGTACCATAAATCCCTATCCTTGAAAATTGGGGTAAATGGAAATTAGTATCTCCTCCATTGAAATAAGGTTATGCTAACCTCCATACATATTTTTCTTATAAAATAATCTTGGGGCTACTATTAATAATGCAATATGATACAAAACCGTTTTCCATTCAAAATTCGAAACCCTCTAATTTAGACCAAGGGCTAAATTTCATCGGTAAAATTTTCCATTAAGATTATTTTTTGTTGAAATATGCATGAAAAAAATATTATTATAAATAATCACAATATGGCCTATAATAAAGTTATAATTTGGTTAGTTTCTTCTTCTTTTTTTAATCTAGGAAATGTGATAGGTTCTATGTGTTACACATTTTGATGATTGTCATGGATTAAATTTTATTTGCATTTAAATCCATTTAATTTATATGGCTTCCCTAGTTTGTTGATTTAATGTTAAAATTTTCTTTTAACTTAAATTGAAAATAAATTCCAAATTAGATATGCCGATAATTGTGCTAATGAGAAGAATATATCTTTCATAGTTCTAATTTAGTTAATTTCTATGTTTTTTTTAATATATGAAATGTGATAGAAATATTGAGGTAACCATTTTGATGGTTATCATGGATTGAATTTTATTTGTAGTTCGATCAATTTAATTTATATGCCTTCGCTAGTATGTTTTAATTTAATGTTAATGTTTTCTTTTAACTTAAATTCAAAATAAATTCAAATATATATATGCCTATAACCATGGTAATCGTAAGAATAGATCTTCCGTAATTATAATTTAATTTCTAGGTTCATCGTAGATATTTGAACCCCATGGAATATGTTGTAATATTCATGGTAATATTGACATATAAATCATAAGATTTTTGAACCCATGGAATATGTTCGAATATTCATGGTAATATTGACATGTCAATCATGAGATTTATGGACCCATGGAATATGTTGGAATATTCATGGTAATATTGGCATATCAATGATAAGATTTATTTTCAAGTTAAATATACTCTAATAATTAAACTATTTCACATTAATTAATTTTAAAAGATGGCATATCAGCACATCATATTGGGCATGTGGTATTTCTAATCCATGGTAATCTAAGAACAACTATTTCCAATTAAAGGATTCCCATAATAATAGTGGGGGTGAATCTACATCGATAAACATAATTTTATATATTATATAACTCCATTAATAATAATAATATATTTTAGTTAATTTTTATGAATTTTTTAATGCAATATGTATAATGGGGTTAGCTTTTTGATTCTTATCATAGAGTGATGGTTGTAGCAGCTTTCAATCCATCTAATTATATGGTCACAATAGTTATAATAAAACCAATAAATCATTATTTAGTCAAAATATTCTATATACATTATTATCTATGTCAAGTGTTTAGGGTTTAGGAATTATAACACTTTAGCAAATTCTTTTAATAAAAATTTAAATAAAATTTACAAAACACTTTTTAAAATGTTATAAAATACTTAGGGTTTAGGGTTTAGGATTAGGGGTTTATGCTTTAGAGTTTAGAGTTTAGGGTTTATAGCACTTTAGTGAATTTTTTTAATAAACACTTAAATAAAAGTTACAAAATGTTTTTAAAATTGTTATTAAATGCTTAGGGTTTACGGTTTATAATTTAGGGTTTAGGATTTAGGGTTTGGGGTTTTTGCTTTGGAGTTTAGGGTTTAGGGTTTATAACACTTTATAAAATGCTTACGGTTTAAGTTTTATTGGTTTAGGGTTTAGGGTTTGGAGTTTAGGGTTCATGGTTTCACGTTTCTAACACTTTAGTAATTTTTTTAATAAACACCTAAATAAAAGTTACAAAACACTTTTTAAATTGTTATAAAATGCTTAGGGTTTAGCGTTTATGATTTTGGGTTTAGGGTTTGTAGTTTAGTGTTTGGGGTTTATGGTTAAGGGTTTAGGTCGAGGATTTATGATGTAGGGATGAACCACCCCACCTTAAACGAGTATCCGCTGCTACATAGTACACATAATGCATTGATCCCATGGAGCCTCGAGGAGTTATGAAGAAAAATAAATAAAAGTCAAAAGGTTTATGATGAAGGGTGGAAAAACAAAGATCGGGGTATCTCATGTACCACGATTTTCTCCCTCCTACACTCACATACCGAGGTGTGGTCTTCTCTTATTATAGATACTGATAAAATTCATAGTTTTTATGGTTTAGGGATTAGGGTTTATAACATTTTATTAAATTATTTTAATAAGCACTTAAATAAAAGTTAAAAATAGTTTTTAAAATGTTATAAAACTCTTATGCTTTAGCACTTAGGGCTTAGGGTTTATAACAATTTAGTAAATGTTTTTAATATACACTTAAATTAGGGTTTAGGTTTAGGTTTAGGTTTTAAGGCTTAGGTTTTAGGGACTACGGTTTAAAGTTTATAACACTTTATAGATTCTTCTAATAAACACGTAAAAAAAGTTACAAAACACTTTTTAAAATGTTATGAAATGCTTAGGGATAAGGTTTTAGGGTATGAGGTATAGGGTTTAGGGTTTGCGGTTTGGGGTTTAGGGTTTAGGGTTTATTACACTTTAGTAAATTGTTTTAATAAACACTTAAATGAAAGTTACAAAATGCTTTTTGAAATGTTATAAAAGGCTTAGGGTTTAGTGTTTTGGATTTAGGTTTTTCGGTTTAGGGTTTATAGTTTATAGCTTAGGGTTTAGTTTTTATGCTTTAGGGTTTATAACACCTTCGTAAATTAATTTGATAAAAACTTATGTAAAAGTTACAAAAATAATTTTAGAATGTTATAAAACGCTTAGGGTTTACGGTTTATAAGACTTTAGTAAATTCTTATAATAAACACTTAAATAAAAGTTAAAGAACACTTTTTGAAATGTTATAAATTTCTTAGGGTTTAGGGTTAAGAGTCTAGGGTTCATAAGACTTTAGAAAATCCTCTTAATAAACACTTAAATAAAAGTTAGAAATTTTATTTACATGTTATAAAATGCTTATGATTTAGAGTTTAGGGTTTATGGTCTCGGGTTTGGTGTTTAGAGTTTAGGGTTTAGCGTTTAGCATTTAGGGTTTAGGGTTTAGGGTTTAGTGTTTAGGGTTTACAGTTTAGGGTTGAGGGTTTATAACATTTTAGTAAATTATTTTAATAAACACTTAAATAAAAATCACATAACTCTTTTTAAAATGTTATAAAATTCTTAGGGTTTAGGGTTTAATGTTCATCGTTTGGGGTTTAGGGTTTAGGTTTAGGGTTGATGATTTAGCGTTTAGGGTTTAGGATTTAGAGGTTAGGGTTTAGTGTTTATAAGACTTTAGTAAGTTATTTTAATAATCGCTTAAATAAAAGTTTCAAAATACTTTTTAAAATGTTATAAAATGATTACGGTTTAGGGTTTAGGGTTTGGGATTTAAGGTTTAGGGTTTAGGGTTTAGGGTGTAAGGTTTGGGATTTGGGTTTAGGCTTAATGTTTAAATTATTTTAATAAATAATTAAATAAAGGTTAGAAAACAATTTTTAAAATGTTATAAAATGGTTAAGGTCTAGGGTTTACGGTTTAGGGTTTGCGGTTTGCGGTTTAGGGTTTATATATTTGTGTTTAGGGTTTAGGGTTTTGTTTTTATGGTTTATAGCCTATAACACTTTAGTAAATTCTTTTAATAGACACTTAAATAAATGTTACAAAATTCTTCTTAAACTATTTGATATTTCTCAAATACAAAATTTGGACCACCATCTCTACCTTATGTCTTGTGGTGCCTTGTATATTCTTGTTCTTCCATTTGTAGGTTCTTCTCCTACATTTCATGCTAGTCACACCAATTTAAGGTCCCTATTGTCACCTCTCGTTAGTTTCTTGCAAGTCTCTTATCATTCTATCACCTGCATATGCTATATAATCTCTACACACTTGTACATTACACAATGTTGGTTTCCACATCTATCCATGGAGATATATTGACACAAGTTCACTTTTGCATTTGATCATATTCAAACCGCTCTTTGATGTCTAGGTTCACCCAATATTGAACCGATGTGAAGGTATACAAACTTGAAAGGGAAAGGAAAGGGACAACAAAGGAAAAAAAATCTCACACTAAATCTAGATTCCTTATATCCAATACCTAAATAACTCCTCCATCATAATCTTGGTGTATAAAAATTATAATGAATATTGCAAACATTGAAGGGTGTACTCTAATAGATGTCTTGGCCCCTTTCTCAGAATATTTCACTGTAACGTTTTCCCTAAATGTAGTAGGTGTTAAATCTATTTATGCATTCAAAATGTATTTTAAACAAGAGGAAAACATAATCTCACCCAAAAGGTTATTATTGAATTTTAGTAAAATAGGCCAAATTTCTTATCCTTTGGTAGATTTAAGTACCTATCTTTTGTGGGATGGGCGTAAATACACTTGTCAATTATTATATGCACACAATAATTACTCATAATTTGAAGGAAGTGACATCATGATAGGAGCCTCCACCATTTTTTATTTATCGAATTTTCCTTCATGTGTTATCTTACGTTGTGCAAACAATCTACGAACACCTTAAGACATTAAAAAAGGGAGGTGAATTGAAATTTTGCTATTAAATCCATGAATATTTGAATTATTATTTTTGAATTCCAATTTGGGAGCAGAGTGTAAGAAGATGTATTAAATAATCATGAACACTCTCCGACAACTAGTATATGATGCAATATTTTAATAGTTATACAAATATGACTCGTTTTTGGTATTGAAAGGAAGTAAAAGGGAAACAATTCTTTTTCCTGAAATTTAGAAAGAATGATTTGTCATTCATAGAATTTCATACGTCAAATGTTGCAATTGAACAATTTGTTTGTAATATGGGTATTCTTGGAAGCTAGATTTACTTTTACAATAAAAACAATACCTTCAACAAGTCAAATTTACATTCTTTCTTGAAATTATTTGACCAATAGGAAACTAAAGATCTTCAATTCCATAGATGATCAGTTGATCACAATTTTTCTCAAAAATGAAAGTGTCCAGAAATTCTTAAATGTAACATCAAGTTGAAGTGTTTGTTGTTCTCAATCCAATTACATTCATTTTACCTCAATCTCACACCATATGCTCAAGTTATCATGTGCTCATTGTTTGACCCAAGAATTACAATTCCAGTAGGTCCGTTGACTAGTTAGTTGACTAGGTTGATCATATAGTGAGTCAGCAGAGTGACTGTGTAAGGTATGAGCTAATGATAGCTTGCTAAGTGTAATCCTCTAGCTCATTTATTTTTGGCACATTTTGTTGGTTCATGCTAGTTTTATGGAGGTGTTGGAGGAGGAGGTGGAGGTGGAAATAGGGGAGGGGGAAGTAGAGGCGGAGGAGGAGGTTGTGGACGTGGAGGAGGAGAAGGATGGGGTGGAGGTGGAGAAGGTAGTGGGGGAGCTCGTGGAGGTGGTGGTGGAGGTGGAGTTTGAGGAAGACAATGTGGAGGAGGAGGAGGCGGTGGATGTGGAGGTGGTGGAGGAGACGTTGGTGGAGATTATGGAGGAGGTGGAGTTGGATGAGGAGGTGGTTGAGGAGGAGGAGGAGGAGAAGTATGTGGTGGTGGTATTTGAGGTGGAGGTGGAGGTGGAAGTGAAGGTGGACGAGGTTGAGGAATAGAGGGTGGAAGTGGAGGAGGGGTAGGTGAAGGACTATGAGGATGAGGTGGAGGATAGGAAGGAGGTGGAGGATGAGGTGAAGGAAGAGGTGAAGCTGAAGGTGGAGGTGGTGGAGGATGAGGAGGTGAAGCTGGTGCTAGAGGAGGATGGGTTGGATGGTGTAGAGGTGGAGGTGGAGGTGTAGGTGGAGGTGGTGGAGGAGAAGGGGGAGGGGGATGTGGAGGCGGTGGAGGTGGAGTTATAAGTGGAAGAAGAGGTCGATGAGTTGAAGGTGTAGGTTGAGGTGGAAGTAGAGGAGGTGGAGGTGGACAAGGCGGAGGAGGAGGAGGACGTGGTGGTGGAGGAGGAGATACAGGTGGTGGAGGAGGTTGAGCTAGAGGTGGAGGTGTTGGAGGAGGAGTTGGATGTAGAGATTCGGGAGGAGGAAGTAGAGGTGGAGGAGGAGGTTATGGAGGTGGTGGAGGTGGAGGAAGAGGAGGAGGAGGTGGATGTGGGAGTGGAGGTTGAGGTGGTGGAGATGGAGTTGTAGTACAAGGTGGTGGAGATATAGGTGGAGGTGGAGGATGTTGATGTGACGGTGGTGGAGGAGGAGGAGGAG
>APFE030619415.1:5620-18694 GCA_000404065.3 Pinus taeda
ATATTGTGACTCCATAGACTCCTATATATAGAAAGGAGGTTTTGTCATTTGAATCATACAAGAATTGTTCATTTGTGTAATGTAAAGGAGGTTGCCCCCTCGAAGAGGCTGAATTCTAGGGCGTTGATCTCTCTTTTCTATCTTTTTATGAGCTGGTTTCATAACACTACAACATTAAGTCTAGGATCTCGGAGGATTTCAGTCAGTCTAGGGAAGCACATGGTCAGGAGACCATGAATTTATTTCCACCTTAGGAGTATGATGCAGGAGCATCTAACCTCCATGTCAAATACCTTTGACTAAGACCTAGGGATCTTTCATTTACTAAGGGAGTTGGGTCCCTAATTGTCAATTATTTGTAATTTTCTATGTTTTCAGGAATCTATAAGTTTTGTAATATTGATGTAATTTGTATGGAATGATATCTTCTTCTAAGAATAAGTCTCGAGAGGTTGACTGAGTTAGAGAGGTTTTGGGGTAGTTTATATTTCTTGAGAAGATTTTGTGGATCTAGAGGATTCTTAGGAGTTTATTAGTTGATTGAATTATGGATATGAACTAATTCTAATTCATTATTTTTTGTATATTTTGTAAGCCCAAAGGCATTTAAAAAGAGCCATCATGGAGAGGAGAGAGAGTCGATAGGATTAGAGGCCGAGTATGGTCATGAGGCCAATAAGGGCCAATATAATGTAAATATGGCCAGAGGAGGGCCTTCTGCGAATTATGTGTGTATATATTCTCATCAATACATGAAGCACTCTGATTTGACTGTTGAATGTGTGAAATTGAGCCTTTGTACATTATTGTGAATGTTTTTTGGTAATTGCCATTGGCCACATGTGATGCATATTGAATGTAATTAAGCTCAGGAGGGATTCAGTAGGGAAGGAACACATAAGAGTATACAGAGATCGTAGATGTTACCCATAGTAGTGTAGAGGAAGAGTGGCGACTATAGAGGGCCAAAAGGAATCCATTGAGTGGAGCGCATGGAAGTTTGGAGTGATTCCTGTGTAAGAGAATTGCAACAGTGGCTAAGAACAAAATAAAGAAAGAAGTGGAAGACTTAGTTTATTTGGAGCAGCAAGAGTTTATCACATAACAGAGGTTGGGGAAACATAATTCAAGGATATATTGGAAAATCGCATCAATAAACGACGTCAAGATGGTGTGTCCCAAGAGGTCTTTCCCGGAACATCAAAGGAGAGTTGGGATTACTAGGAACCAAGTAGACATGGAAACATGTTAATGTGTAAAGTTTTAGATGATGTGGACAAAGCCATGAGGATGAGTTGGAAGCCTACGGGGTGATGTGTTTACACAATATCGAAAGATCGTAAAAGGATAGAGACAATAAATATTTATGTCTCCCTGGAGTTCAAACAGTGTGTAACATAGGGAAGCACCATGCTAACTCAGCTTTGGGCTTACGTGTAGAAGCGATAAGGCGGAGAGATTTGGGATGATGTGGAGTTCATTTATTGGAAGCACAACTAACAAATGGGCTGCAAGTACTATTGGCTCCTTCTAGAGGTAAAAGGATGTGTGCGCTTTTTATAAGGTTGGGGACAACAATTGATGGAGACCAAGAACAACATTTAACAGTGTTGATTCTCGTTCGTCGAAGTCTGTCTCCTGAGAGGTAAATTATTGAACGCTTTTTGGAATAGGTCGGGATGACGTCAGGTTGGGATGACATGTAGTATGCAACGACGTGGAGCAGGCACACTGGTAAAAAATACCAACAAAGACAGTGATGTGCCCCTGAAGGAGCTAGAGTATTTTAGAGGAGAGTGATGAAAGTTAAAGCTTGGGACACATGTCCCATGCAAAGTAAGAGCTATGCGCAAGAGTTAAAAGGTAGGACCAGGTCATGAGACTCAGTCACATTGGGTGAAGTGGGAAGAATGCTTAAGTGCTAGGAGTTAATAAAGTGGGTTGCACCTATATGTGATGTATGTGTGCCCTTGGCACTCGTGGCTATTACTACAAAGAAGGCTTGGATCTAGGGGTTTATAAAAATGGTTTTGTATATACCCTTATAGCTCCTCCCACTTGATTTTAAAAGAATATTAAAAGGGGACTATTTTCCCTTAATTGGGGTTAAGGAAGCACCTTTTCCCCTAAGTTGGGATTTATGGGATTTTTATTTTTTAAATTAACATATTGGCACAGCCATATGAACTCGACATCACGAAAAATGTCGAAACCTCCATAGGACAAGTGGAAATGGGGATTGAAAAAACTTGAGCATAAATTTCCTCCTTCCCTGGCAGCTCTAGCTCCAAAGGAAACCTCCTCCTTGGAAAAAACTTTGGCTTAGACACGACATGGGAAAACAAGCATGCATTAGATCTAGTAATTGCGATAGGGAGCTGCTATAGCAGTTGTGACAGGGGGCTAGAACTAAGATTTTTTGTCTCACAGATGTCACTTGTTCACATTATGTAGGAAAATATAAAGAAGAATGTGCAACCATCAAATTTGAAACAGCTTTCAAAGCATATTTAGCTCGAAGAGTTTTATGTGCCTTAGAGGGTCTAGTGATATTGCAAGCATCGGTATGTAGACATACTGTATAACGTCAAGCAACAACTGCATTATACTGGATGCAAGCACTTGCGAGAATCCAATCACTGGTTTGTGTTAGGCAGCTTCGAATGTCTGAGGAGAATTGGGTCATCAAATTTCTCTCACAAACAACACATTCCTCAAGCAGCGTTAAGAGTCTCCTTTCCGATCACCGTGAGCTTGGTATGTTGCGGGTGTATGAGCTCCACGTATTCATTGTATAAGCTCCACATACTCATAAATTGTACTCACACTATACGATCATTCAACTTATTTAGAACTCACTAGAAATAGATAAGCTCATTAGTGATTTGGGTTCTGCTTCAGGAACAACCAAAATGAGACATTTGAAGATCTTAAATCGCCCAATAATGGAGAAATCGACATTGATCCAGGTATGAAACCTCTAAACTCAACATAGATTGAGAGAAATTCTGGAAAAATCTAGGGCTTACAAACCCTAATATATTCAGGATCAAGTCATGCAGAGAGAATCTCACAGAGGTGATAGAGTAGACAAGAGGCTATGAAGAGGTTGAGAAGAATCTGTTCAAGTTCGTGACCATGACCCAAGTCGAGCATTTGACATGAAAATTACTAGAGGTCGAGTTCCCATTACCATTCACCAAAATCTCCCATTGGAGACATCACAGTGACAACAGATCTTTTCCCTCTATATTTATGTACTCGACAAGATTATGTCTTGTAGTCAACAAGCCACACAAATCAAAGAGAGTTATTGGAAGTTTCGTACAACACATGCTGGCCTTACATAGGAGAAGAAATTCATTGAAAAGAACAACACTTGGGTGGATGACGAGTTAACATCTAAAGTAGATACATTCTACAACAGTGCCAAACCAATGTAGAAATAGAAGCAGATGTTGAAATTAGAAGGATTCGATCTCTAGCAGCACCATAGAGAGGTAAAGTAAAATGAAGGATTTGAAAGAAAAGTTGGCATCCCCAACAAAGGAGCTTCAATTCACATGTGAAACCTAAGGCTGGATGCAGATGAACTCATGTCAAGGTTGTTTGTAGTCTATTCGAAGCTCAACATAGAGGATAAGAATAGATAGATCCTAGGTTACAAGTCCCTAGGTGTATAGATGGAGGTAGGCCAACGCAAAATGCAGAGGGAAGAGCTACGGGAATCTCAGGCACCTTTACAATCCAGAGAAGCAAAGATTCTATGAAACAACCAATCTAAAATGAAGAATAAAAACATATTGAAACAACTCTGTAGCTGATAGGTCATAGTGGCAGATCTTTTAGGTAGAGAGGCTAGGAGTTAGGCTAGTTGGTGAGGAACTTAGACTCAAATTAGCTCGCAGTAGCAGATAAATCTTGCAAATAGACACAGAAACAGTTGCATACAGATGTTTGGAGCAATAGCTGAGTGCACTCACACTATTAATGATAATCATGAATTACATATTATTGAAATTATATAAATACATGTATTTCTGACCTTTATTGAAATGATATAAATACATGTATTTCTGACCTTTCGATTTCTGTTCTAAGAGGTTTTTTGTACTTCATATTCCTTATCAAATGAATATGACAAATTACATAATCTCTATGAATTACATTTCCAACATTATTATTACAATTATAAGAAATATATAAATATATAAAAGAAAGATTAAATTTAAATCCACAACTTTAAAATAAAACAAAAGTATATTTCATTAAACTTTAAAACTCAACATATATATATTATATTGGTTAATATATATTATACATATACTTCGAATGAGAGTCATGAGAAAGAGATACTCTTTATATTTTCAGGATTGTAAACTGTAAAACTTTCTATACTTTTTAATCTGATCTTGATTATGCGGCCTCCTCCAAAAGAAATTGAGAAGTGAAACCTATGATACAACAACAACTAGCACAATATCAAAAAAAAGTTCCAATCTCCCTCTAAATCGCTTGAGTAGCCTTCTGAAATATATATATAATATATATAAATAAATTATATATACTATATATTATATAAATATATATATATATTTATCTATTTATTTATTTCATATTTAAATTTTACTAAACACATTTAAATTTTAATGAAATAATATTAGGTTCACAAAAATAATGTTATTTTCTTGATTTTAGACTTTTGCGATCCAAAGTGATTTTGATAATGTCTTTCTGAGTAATCACATTTTATGTTGTTGGTCTATCGCTTGGAACCAACTAATGTGGTTCAGCCTCAGGACAAAGGTGAAAACATCAGTCTATCTACTTGTTTAAATAGCATAAATGTTAAGTGTGAAGCCAAATTCATGAATCACATGCATGATTCTAGATTCTTCTACACCGCCATCAGTTTCTAGATCTACAGGATTCTAGATCTTTCTACATCGCCATTCGTTTCTAGATCATTCCAAATCTCCATCTGAATCACATACAGGATTTTAGATCCTTCTTCTACCTCTACAAATTTGTAATTTCTCTGGCCAAGGCCCAAGCCTGTTATGTAATGCAAAGTGATTTCTGTTCTCCAGTGATTGTTTTATCTATTCCACTATTTCTGATTGAGTAATCTTGTTGTTTCTCCATTTGTCTGTCTCTGTGGATTATTCTCTGCTATTTTCATCTAAGTCTCTGAGTATGAATCTGTTGTGAGTTATGTATGCTCTGATCTAACAACTGGTATCAGAGCTAGGGTCGAATATCCATTATGCAAGCCGCTTAGTGCCATCGCCTTACTCTGGCAACATTCGTTAAAACGTTGGTTGTTACCCCTGGAGTTGTTGAAGGATCTGTCCAGGAAATAGTTGAGGAACGCTGGAACTAAAAGACAGTTGCTTCAAGAAAAATAAGGTCGTGGATCTATGTTGAAACGTGTTGCTGGAGTTTGAAATGTGGAGATTCGTGGAATTTGGAGTTGAAATGTGGTGTTTGTAAGTTTTTTCTTACATCAAGTTTGCATGTATACGTCAAGTTTTTTCTTAAACTAACATATATATGTGTGAAATGTGAAAATGTTAAAACATTATATATGTTTTATATATTTATTATGAAACATATATAATTATATGTTGGAATTTTGAAAAGCATATTTTAAAAAGGAGCAAAAATTTTGAAAAGGGTATTTTAAAAGGAGGAAGGTCATTATTACAAAATTTTAAAGAGTAATAATTAAAGTTTTATTTTCAAGTGGAGTTTTTTGTGTTTTGGGGCGTGAATTTGGTTGAAAATGGAAACAATAGTTACAGATATGGAGAAGTTGAGTGGGGCTAATTTTTCCCTATGGAAATCATAGATGGAGGATATAATAATTTTAAAGGATTAGTATTTGCCGATTGAGGGCACAACAAACAAACCCTCATCGATGACAAATGAAAAGTGGAATAAGCTAGATAGAAAGGCGATTGCAACAATCCGCCAATATTTAGCAAAGAATGTTTATTTCAATGTGTCTGGGGAAAAGACAGTAGAAATATTATGGAAGAAGCTCCATGATCTATATGAGAAGAACACGACATCAAACAAAGTGTTCTTGATGAAGAAGCTTTATAATCACAAAATGAAGGAGGGTGCTTCGGTTGCTGAGCACTTGAATGCATTTAATATTATTACTAATCAACTTGCCTCTATTAAAATCATTTTAGATGATGAAATTAGAGCTATTTTACTAATGTGTTCTATGCCAGACAGCTGGGAAAATTTAATTGTAGCTATGAGCACTTCAACAACTGCAGGGACCCTGAAGTTTGATGATGTCAGCAACAATTTAATGAATGAGGAACTGTAACGCAAGTCAATTGCGAAAAACTAGGGAGGAGAAGCTCTAGCTCTAGTTGATCGTGGTAGGAGAATGGATCGAGGCCGGCAAGGGCGATCAAGATCGAGAGGCCGATCAAAATCAAGGAGAGGCAGAATCATCTGCTTTCATTGTGGCAAACCCGGGCACATGAAGAAAGAATGTTGATTTTGGAAGAAAGGAAAAAAGGATCAGAGACCATCTAATACAAATCACAAGTCATCCAACACAAATGAAGGTGAGACCACTATTGTAGCCACAAATGGTGATGTGTTGTTTACTGTTTCAATAGAGGATGCATGTGTATATACATCTAGCAGTAGCTTTGATTTGATCCTTGACTGTGGGGCATCTCACCATGTAACCCATGCAAAGATAGTTTTTTTTTCATATAATATTGGTGATTATGGTAGAGTGCATTTGGGGAATAATCATTTTTGCAGCATTGTTGGAGTGGGATATGTCCAGATCAAGATGAGAGATGGACAAGATATATTGTTGAAACAGGTCAGGCATGTACCAGAAATGTGCATGAGTTTAATCTCTATGGGACAACTGGATGATGAAGGCTATTTGACAAGCTTTGGAAAAGGAGGCTGGAAAATTAGCAAAGGTGCATTGTTCATGGCCAAAGGACCCAAGACAGGAACATTATACACATTGAAGACACTGATAGGAAATTAGATTTGGCTGCTGTCACAAAAGAAGGAAATTCAGCAAATCTGTGGCATAAGCGTTTGGGTCACGTGAGCGAGAAGGGCTTAAAAATCCTTGTTGGTAAAAATTTATTGCCAGGTTTGAAATCCTACAATCTTGATCTTTGTGAGCATTGTATATATGGTAGACAAAGAAGGGTTTCATTCCTTAGAGGTGGCCATGACAGAAAGAAAAATGTGTTAGAATTGGTACACTCAGATGTGTTTTGGGCCTGTTAACATCAAATCATTAGGAGGAGCATCATATTTTGTAACATTTATAGATGATGCATCCAGGAAGGTTTGGGCATATCCTATGAAAAATAAAAGTTTGGAATATTTAAAAAATTTCATGTTGCTATTGAAAGAGAGACTAAAAAATTGCTGAAGTGTTTAAAAACAGATAATGGTGGATAATATTGCTCAAATGCATTTAAGGAATATTGTAACAGGTTTGGCATAAAGCATGAGAAGACTGTGCCTGGTACTCCTCAACAGAATGGTGTCGCAAAAAGGATGAATTGCACCATTACGGAAAAGGTGCGAAGTATGTTGTCCAATTCTGGTTTGAGAAGAATTTTTGGGCTGACGCAGTCAGGACCGCTTGCTATCTCATAAATAGATCTCCAACTACAGCCTTGGATGGTGGTATCCCTGAAGAAGTTTGGACTAGTAATAATTTGAATTATTCTCACTTGAAAATCTTTGGATGTGAAGCATTCATACACATTCCCAAAAAAAATAGAACTAAGCTAGATGATAAATCTATGAAATGCATTTTTTTGGGATATGCGGATGAAGGTTTTGATTATTGTCTATGGGATCCAGTCAAACATAAAATTATTAGAAGCAGGAATGTTATATTTAATGAGTCAGAAATGTTCAAGAGGACTGTAGGTGAGTTGGGGGTCAAGAAGGTTATTGACAGGTTTGAAGAGCAGCAGGAAAACATACCCCCAATACAAGAAAATGAACAGAAAATTCATGAGCATGAAGAACAACAAGTGGAAAATGATGGAAAACAAGAAGAAGGAATCTTGCAGGAACCTTTACAGGAGATTCAACCTGATAATGCACCACCACGGTTGGTTCGCAGATCTTCTAGGCCTCATAAGCCTTCACAAAGTTATCCTCCTTCAAACTATATTTTGTTGACTGATGAAGGTGAACCTAATTGTTTTTAAGAATCTTGTAAAGTTGAGCACAATGAAGAATGGAAGAAAGCAATAGAAGAAGAAATGAACTCTTTGCTGGAAAATAAAACTTGGGAGTTGGTAAACCTCCCAAAAGGTAGAAAGGATCTACAAAACAAATGGGTTTATAGGATTAAGCATGAAGGTGATCAAAAAAAGGAGAGCTATAAGGCAAGGCTAGTGGTGAAAGATCTTGCCCAAAAGAAGGTATTGATGTCACTAAAATTTTCTCACATGTTGTTAAAATGTTAGCCATTAGAGTCATTCTTGGTCTAGTTGCTACTTTAGACTTAGAATGTGAACAGTTAGATGTAAAACTGTATTCCTTCATGGTGAATTGGAAGAAGAAATTTATATGGAGCAGCCAAAAGGATTCATAGAAAAAGGCAAAGAAGTCCTTATTTGTACGCTGAAGAAGAGTCTCTATGGGTTGAAACATGCACCTCGACAATGGTACAAGATATTTGATTCATTCATGTTGGAACATGGTTTTCAGAGGTTGGAAGTTGACCATTGTGTCTATATCAAGAGGTATGATCAAGGAAATTATATCATTTTATTGTTATATGTGGATGACATGTTGATTGTTGGGCATGATAAGAATAAGATCAATAGGTTGAAGAAAGATTTGGGTAGCAAATTTGCAATGAAGGATTTGGGACCAGTACAACAGATATTGGCCATGCGGATTATGCGTGACAGGAAAAACAAAAGTTTGTGTCTGTCACAAGAAAAATATATCAAGAAGGTGCTTGACAGGTTTAATATGAAGGATGCCAAGCGAGTTGGTACACCCCTTGCAGCCCACTTCAAGCTGAGTATTGAATTATGTCCTAGTGATGACAAAGAGAAAGAAGAAATGAGTAAGATTCCTTATGCTTCAGCAGTTGGCACTTTGATGTATGCCATGGTATGCACACGACTAGACATTGCATATTCAGTAGGAGTAGTGAGCAGGTTCCTTGCCAATCCAGGCAAACAACATTGGCAAGCAGTAAAATGGATTTTGAGGTATCTCAAGGGTACTAGTCATTATTGTTTATGTTTTGGTCATAATAATACTGTGCTTGAAGGATTTACAGATGCGGATATGGCTGGAGATATAGATACCAGAAAGTTCACTATAGGTTATTTGTATACATTTGCAGGTGCAACAGTATCTTGGGTGTCAAGGCTACAAATAATAGTAGCCCTCTCTACAACAGAATCAGAGTACATAGCTGCAACAGAAGCTTGTAAAGAGAAGTTGTCCAATGATTCCTAGGAGAGATAGGAATAAAGCAGGACAAGTATGTGTTATATTGTGATAGTCAAAGTGCCATTCACTTGGCAAAAAACCCAGCATTTCATTCAAAAACCAAGCACATTGACTTAAGATACCATTGGATCTGGCATGTGTTGGAGGAAGAATAGTTATCCTTGGAAAAGATCCATACAGGTAGGAACCCCACTGATATGATCACTAAGATTCTACCACAAAATAAGCATGATTTATGTAGAGGCATGGTAGGACTCGGTGTGACTTGATGACTCTTATTTGGCTTCAAGTGGGAGAATGTTAAGTGTGAAGCCAAATTCATGAATCACATGCAGGATACTAGATTGTTCTACACCGCCATCAGTTTCTAGAACTCCAGGATTCTAGATCTTTCTACACCGCCATTCATTTCTAGATCATTCCAGATCTCCATCTGAATCACATACAAGATTCTAGATCCTTCTTTTTCCTCTAGAAATCTGTAGTTTCTCTGGCCAAGGAAAGCAAGCCAAGGCCCAAGCCTGCTATGTAATGCAAAGTGATTTCTGTTCTCCAGTGATTGCTTTATCTATTCCGCTATTTCTGATTGAATAATCTTGTTCTTTCTCCATTTGTCTGTCTCTGTGAATTATTCTCTTCTATTGCCATCTAAGTTTCTGAGTATGAATCCGCTGTGAGTTATGTATGCTCTGATCTAACAATAAAGGCATAATGTGGTTCATCCTTAGGACAAAGGTGAAAACATTAGTTTATCAACTTGTTTAAATAGCATAAAGGCATTAGCTCCAGAGATAGCAGTTAGAAGAATAAAGTATTTTAATTAAAAAAAGTTGAACATTTTATAAGAGAATATGTCAATATATAATATATAAGATAAAAAATAATTATCTAATACTTTATTAAATGGTTAATATATTATATTATAAAAAAGTCATTAAATCAAAAATCAAATTATATTAATAGATAATTTAATCAATATTTAATCGGTCAATATATTACATTATAAAAAAAAATCCCTAAAAAATCATTAATTAATTAAGAAAAAATAAAATAAATAATCATTTAAGATAATAAATAATAAATAAAAAATAACTTATAAAATTAATATTAAAGATAAATAAATAAATAAAAGGCGATGAGGGAATGAAAAAAGAAAAGAAAAAGGAAAAAAAGGAAAAAAGGGAATAAACTTATTATTATATTATAAAGAAAGCCAATATAATATTTTATTAGTATAAATAAATAAACCAAAGGATAAGGAAACAACAAAAGAGAGCAATAATGCATCTCCTACTCAATTTCCAACCATCATCCGTATTGAAATTAACCACATGTTTCTCAACTTCCTATAATGGAAGTGATCAATCCTCAGGATGACATGAAAATTCTCAATGCAGACATGGTGTTTAGACTTCTCAACATGTTATTTTCATTTGTTAAGCAAATTATTTTTCCTACATTATATACATAAAAGTAAATAGAAATAAAATTTTATGGAGTAGTCTTTAAGTGCGACTTTTTAGAGTTTCCCACGGATTTTTGGCAGTAATCCAATGAAAAAAATGTGGTGAGATTTTAATTTGTGTTGTTTTGGGCCACTTCAATTGTGAAGAGTTCACCTATCAAACATGTGATTTCAATTAATCCCTACTGGATTTTAGACAAATTATATCAGAGAATAAACTAATTTTTTTTCAAAAGACCACACTTAAAGACTACTTGAAATTTTATGTCATTTTCAAATTAAGCAATAATATGTATTTTTAAATAAAATAATTTATTAAAATTAATAAAAATACAAAATATATATTATTTAAAATTAAAACATACTTCTATTGGAGGGGTTGTGTTTTTTCTTCATGAACAAACATAAACAAAATATACCTAAGATTTGGGTATTGCATCCAATAACCAAGTTGAATACTTAGCACTTTGGTAGGGCTGGAAATTGCATTAACAAGGAATATTACCAAACTAGCAGTCTATGGAGATTCAATGATTGCTATCTGCCACCTGTGGAAAGCTAAAGGGTCGCAAGGCATAGGTTTTCCTTCAATCCTTCAACAAATTATTTTACAAATTATGCAAATTGAGAAAATTGAGTTTTTCCATGTCTTGAGATAGTTAAACATGGTAGCATATTCTATGGCTAATCAAAGAGCTACTTTGGAGTAGGGGAAGCTAGTATTGAACAAGGGATTGAATTTTAATTCTCCTATCTCCTCAACATGGGGTTAGAATATAAAAGTTCTTGTAAAGTTTACAAGACCTTTTTCATAAAGAATGTTGAGGAAGCCTTAAATGTGGACCCCATCACATCAAATATTGTGTCATGTCAACTTGAAAATTGTCGCAAATAGGTAAGGGAAGGTCATTGAAATCAATAACATAGACATGTAGTTCAAAGGGAATGTATCCCTATCTATAACAAATGGTGATTATAATTAATATATTCCATTTACAAATGGCATCATGTGTTGAATCTCAAAGGGAGGGATGGGACTATATTAGTGTTGAAAGCTTCAGTGATGATAGAGCATTCAATTATTTGCAGGATGATGTTAATTCTCTTATTCCTATGTATCTCACGCATAATAATTCTTGGAGTTCGTCAATTCATAGACACATATATGGGAGCCTCATATATCATTGCCACAAGATGACAGTTTAGAAGGAGCCAAAATTATTTATGGAGAAGTGTAGTTGTGCATACATTACGACTGAGGATACACTTTTGTGACCAAAAGTGGCTTGTTTTAATTGAAATTTCCAGTTTGAAGCATCATCACTCTATTATGGTGCCTCTATCTGGTTAGTCTTAGGACATCGAGCAATATCAATTCAAAAATTTACTAGCACATTTGATTTATCAAAAATTTACTAGCACATTTTATTTATTAGGTCGAAGCATTGTTGGTCACTCTCCAGCACGAGAAAGATGTAGAGGAAAATGTGTGAAATTCCATCTCGCTTCCCATGGATACCAGAAACAAGCTATTTCAAAGCAAACTTGAGTAGCTCCAAAAGGAGGTTCGAAGGAAAATTCCATCAGAGTTGATTTGTTTAGTGAAGAAGCATATCAGACCAGCGTGGAACCTACGAACAAAAATGCTCAAAGGGAGCACGTCGCCAGAACATTAAGATAAACTTGAATTTCTGTCATGGCATGTCGATATGTTCATCTCTTTTGATTCTTTGTAAATACATAGTGTTATTAGGAGTGTTTTGTCACATACATGTGTTTAGAATAGAAAGCAAAAAGGAAAAAAAAATTACAATAATTTAGTCTTCCAACCATAAATAACTTTTTGAACATAAAAAAAAATTGTAAAAATATTGACTCAAAAACCATTTTTTAATCTAATTCAAACCAATAACCACCCCAATACATATATAATAAAAAACGAATACAAGTAAAAAAATTAAGCCACATTAAAGTTTAAATATGATTTTCCTCTATGAATTCCTTATTACAAAAAAAGTTGTGTTGGTATGTTGGACTTGGATGGGCATTTAAGGGCCTTATGGAACATTAGATTTAACATTAATATTGTGAAGAAATATTTATATAAATAT
>APFE030619416.1:15191-33798 GCA_000404065.3 Pinus taeda
ACCAATATAAAAATCAAAACCCTAAGGCTAAAATCTCAAGGAATTTCACTAAAACTTTCAACACTAATGGAACAAGTATAGGTGAAGATTTTTGATAGTCAACCAGTGGATCTGGGCAGTAAAGACTAAGAAAAACAAAATTTAAAATGAAAAAGTGATAAAAAACGGAATTTTCTTAATTTTAACAGGGTACGCAGGCAGCCTGTTTAACCAGGTGCGTGCACGCTCTGTGTACACAGATACAGTGCGTACAAGTATGCACTGTGTCTAACGCAGAGGGTGCGTACTACTGTAAAACAAAGAAAACCTAAGTTCTAACTCGACCCTAAGCTAAGCCACCCAAAAACACAGTCAAGCAACCAAAAAGCAAAGGAAACAAGATTTCAGATCAAAGTAATACTCAAAGGAAAAATCAAGCACATCAATGGATTCCCTAGTGGAGTCGCCAATTTGTCATGCAGAAAGAGTTATTTTGCTGACAAAACTAACCTCCCTAGGAGTCTAAGACTCTCTAGTGACAAACAAGACAATTAAGAGCAATCCTTCTCTAAACATACATTATTCTATGAGAAACCAAGTGTTTTTCGATCCTACCTCAAATCCACCGCTTGTTGTAGCAGTCCAGCCTTGCTGATCCAGATGAGCTCCTCCTTCACTTTAAGACCTGCATACACTAACAGTCAAACGATTACATAACACCTGAATATTTCATAAAACAAAGCATATTCATCATATAGACCAAGGAGTAAATGAAATAATTCATTAACAACAAATCATTGAGAAGAATGGACTTATTTGTATTAAGGAAACAAAAAAGGAACCATTACAACCTGAGCCTTGGTGTCGTGCAAGCTCCTCCCAGGGTCCAACAAGAGATTTCCTCTACTTTTGACAAGCTCACCCACTTCCAATATGGCAACAAGAAAGGATGGTAATCTCTCCTCACAAGTTAACAATGGAAGTCCTAATTCCAGCAGCATCTACCGTTTGGAATGTTCAGCTTTCAACCTCCCCTCCTTTGTCCCAATGCCTGTATTTATAATGTTCTAGAGGAAGTTAATCAGGTCTAACATCAATGGGATACTCCCTCTTTTGGATGGGGTAACTCCTCTCTTGATGGGATAAGTTCCTCTTTCATAGGGGTGCATGAACCATCTGGAGGCGCTCAATACACATCAAACACTCTTCTAGAAGGCTCTAGAAGTGACCACAAGTAACTTTTTTAAGATGAAACTCGCGCCTTTTGAACTTTACAGGAGTATGCACCCATCCCTTTACTTACAGAGCGTACAAGTACGCAGGTACAATGAGCTTGGGATGCGTACAAGAAGGCAAGGTAGAGAGAACCTGTGTACCCAGAGATAAACATGATTTTTAATGAATTTCTCTCTTTTTTGAAGTTTGACATGGAGAGCATAGGTATGAGGCTTTACAAGGAGGATAATATGACTATTGATGGAGCCATATTAACTGCAGATAGTCATGGTGACAAATTTCAGTGTAACACCTTCGACTATGCTATTGGGGCAGTCCTTACACAACAAGGGCATCCAGTGGCATATCAGAGCGAGACCCTTTCACACATAGTCCATACGTATCCCACTTATGAAAAAGAGATGTATTCCATTGTGCAGGCCTCCTGACAATGAACACATTACATTTTGGGGAAGGAAAAAATCATCCACACATATCACCGACCCCTGCAGTTCATACAAATCCAAGGGAAGTTGCAGAATGGTTGCCATCATAAGAGGTCCACATAAGTCCAATAGTTCCAATTGAATATCAAGTACAAGGAGGGCATCAACAATAATGTTACAAACTACCTCAGCCGAACACTGATCATGGTATTAACCACTATGCTCAACTCTTGTGGGCCCACGACTTTTGGTTGACATCTTATCTACAAAAGCAACCTAGAATTCAACCACACATACTAGACGCTCTTCGAGAGTCATCAAGTTCTAGATTTTCACCTCTAGGATGCACTGTTATGCCACCTAGGAAACCTTTTTGTTCCTTCAAGCGAGTGTGCCAAGATGATTTGGGAAGCGCACTACAATTAGGTTGTTGGGCATTTTGGGGTTGAGAAAATGCTGGCAGTACAACAGAATTATTTCAATTGGTGGAATATTTGAAATGATGTCAGTAAGTACATCAAATCCTACACTGCATGCACCATTACCAAGCCGACCATCAAGAAGCAAGGTCTTTATACTCTATTTCCTACCCCTAATCGACCTTGGGAATCCATCTCCATGGATGACATGTCGGGCTTTCCTTCTACTAAGCATGGCAACCACTATCGTTTTTTGGTCGTTGATAGATTCTCGAAGATGGCGATTATGGTGGCCTATAAGAAGAATTTCACAGTAGGAACCACTACTAAAATATTCTTTGAATGAGCATGGGTAAACTCTATCATCTTATATTGGGACAACATCTTCCTCAGTACATTTTGGTCCAGTCTCTGGTCAATGTTGCACATGAATATCACTAAGTCCACAACTTTCCATCTCCAAAATAATTGCCAAACAGAGGTTGTCAACATGATGATCGTACACATTCTATGCATGTACAACTCAAATAATCTATGCACATGGGAGGAGAGCCTCCCTTATGTCCAGCACAACCATAACTGAGCTCTCCATATCTCAATAGGTCATAAACCTTTTTAAGTGGGCTTGGGATTCTTGCCACTATGTCCCATTGATGTGGTCGTACCGTTTTCAGCTACTCACGCAAATTTGACTCATGTCATGTCCGAAGTCAACAAGGAAAACAACTTCACTAAGCACATCCAACACATTTTCCAATTGGGTGATGACATTCTGGAGAAATAAAATGCCAAGTACAAGTAGTGACATGATCAACATCGGGTGCCACACAAGTTTTAGGTTGGTGACAAAGTATGGCTACATTTGCAGAAGGAACCCCTTATCGGAGCCTATCGAAAACTTAGACCACTTCAATATAATCCTTACACAATTAACAAGGCTATGGGAGACAATTCATTTGAGCTCATCATTCCCCCATTCCTTGACCTACACCCAGTGTTCAATGTGGACCAACCTTTGACCATACTTCCCACCATTGTTGGACACATCAGACATTGCAGAACAAATCACTTCTATAGAGTTAAATCTAGATAGCTTGGAAAAAGCCACAATTGATTAGATCATGGACATATAGATCAAGAACAACCAAAAGCAAAGGATCCAACTATATTGAGTTGTCAAACCATACCAACTCCTTCACCAGGGTAAGTGGCTCACCATGGACCAAGTTTAGCAGAAGTTTCCTCATCTCATGTAGGAACTCAATGGAATGGGTACAATTGCTTCCTAAGGGGGGAGGAATGATCCAGGTGGATATTCATGGCCACATGCCTATTCCACTTGGAGTGCACCATTTTTTCTTTCATTTCTTTAGTTTCCTTATTTGTAGCACAATTTACTATTTTTGGCAGTTTTGTAGGACCTGAACTTTGGGATCCGTTTTGAGGCCCTAAATGAATCTTATTGGGAAAAAAGGTGCCAATAGAAGAAATGGGTGCATTGGCCACCCTAAGGTTGTATTCCTTAGATAGATCCTTCTAACGAGGTATTTTTTATGTCAAACGAAGATCGTATGCCAAAGTTATGACCCCGAGAAGTTGATTCACGAATTTACTCAAATAGGGCCCATAGTTTGGAACTTCATCTCCTACAGTTAGGTTTTTGGATGTTTAGGGTTTTCCATTGTTTCTCAATAATAAATAGGCATTTGAGCCTCATTGTAACATAGTTTAGAGGCATGTAGCCACCACATGTCTTCTCATAGATAAGCTACCATCACCCAAGCTAGCCTTATTTCCATTCTATTTGTAAGCATACTTCAATATTTAATATTAATGAAATAAAGTGTTATTTCTGCTGCATCTTTTTATTTAAGGTTATATCTATAATTTTTTGCATTCTTGTTTAATTTCACATCAGTGGTATCAGATTAGTCTACTCTTTCTCTTTTTTTCTTTGGATGTCCCCAATGAGGTCAGGATATAAGGAGTTAGGGCTTGAACTGGTCAAACCTTTGCAAGTCCAGCTTCGCGAATCCCGATGGCCCCCCATGGGGAAGAAAAGAAAGATGAGGGAGCAAGAGATCCTATCAAAATAGTACTCAAGGAGGCCCTTGAGAAACAAATGAATGTGATGATTGATAACTTTGCCTAGATCCTTTAATGGTTTCACATTGGTGGTGCATCCACATCCAGTAGCCACTATGGAGGTACCACTCTTTTTAAGGTACAAGTAAATTTTGGCATTCCCATATTTGAGGGCCAAATAGATGCAGACATCGTAGGTAAATTGTTAAATATACTAGAAGGATATTTTTCTGTTCATGTTTTTTTCCACTCAGGAAAAGATTACTTTTTCTCTTCTCAAAGTCGCCCCCCACATGAAGGACTGGTGGGAAACCTATTGTGAGCATAAGGATTATAGTACACCCTCATTGTTTTCAGCCGCACCCACTTGGAATTTATTCTAGGACACCATCAAGGAGTAGTACTACCTTGTCGAGAGCTATCAAGATAAATCCATAAAGTGGACCACATTACGGGAGGGGATGGACCAAGATGTGCCTGAGTTTACCAATGTTTTTCATGCCCTTCGTATGAAGTTGGGTATCAAGGATTCTGAGAAACCTTTGGCACTCAAGTACCATAGATGCCTACATAGGTACATCCATGATGAGATAGAGTTCCTATACATCTCCTCACTTGGTATGACATACCGATTAGCTGTGAAGATCAAGAAGAATATTAAATAGAAAAAACGAGACTTTGAGAAAAGAACAAGGCAGGGCGGCCCAGGAAAACCCTCAAAAGTTACAAGAAAAGAACAAAACCACAAAGCCGAAGAAGGACACATGAAAGTGGTGTGAGTTCCATAAGAGCTCCACTCACAACAAAAGTGAGTGTTAAGCCAAGTAGTCACTGGTGGCTGAGTTGAAGGCTTTTGAATCATATGCATGTTTCGACGTTGAGTCAGAACCCGACAAGGGGAATGACAAAGGGAAGAAGATTATGGATTCAAAGTGCAATGCCACCGTTTCCACCACAAATATCTCGAAGGAGGAACCCAAATATCCAGAGGAGGACGAGCGCCTCTTCCACTCATAGATGTGGCCAAACGGGTCCCCTCTACATATTATTGTTGAGAGCAGGAGCCAAAAGAACGTCATTTCAATAGAGGTCATGAAGCAGATGGGGTTACTGACTACAACACACCCACAACTATACACCATTGGGTGGCTTCACCAAGGATGAGACCTTTGCGTCAGGCAATAGTGTTGCCTTCCAAACAACATCAAGCCCTTCACGGATGAGGTATTATGTGACGTTTCTCCCCTTGATGGTTGTGATGTATTATTAGGCCAACGATACTTATGGAAGAAACATGTTGTATATGAGTTAAGGCCTCACACTATTATTGTTACCTTGTGAAATAAGTTGTACAGGATACCGAAGGTAGCATTCCCTAGCACCATCTCTTTGGTTACTACAAAACAATGCAGTAAGCACATTTCCAAAACCAGGAATATTTTTTTCTTGATGATACGCCCTCAGGGAAAGAAGAAGACGTGGCCATGAATGTTACACAGTATTTTTTCATCTCCCTTGTTCACTTCCTGTACCATATCCCGAAGTGCCAAAACATTGACTACTGTGAAAAATATTCGTCGTGATATACATACCAAAACCTCCCTAAAGAATCAAAGGAAAGCTTCCATGAAATCATTCTGTAGAAAGTCTCCTTAAAACCTATTTTTTGGCATCAACTCACTTTGCTCCACTTCCTATTGTGTTGATGGTAGGTTGCTCAGTTATACACTCCTACTGCCAGTGCGGGTTTTCATAGGAAAACTCATGCTAGCCTCCTTTTGGCAGGATTTACCAAACTGGAGGAGAAGCTTCGTGATCTAGAGGCTTCAAGAATGGCGAGATGGATGTTTTTTGTTGTGGATGTGGTCAAATTCTCTCAAAATTACCCTTTTATGTTATCCCTATGAGTTTCCTCCTCGAGATGTGGACCTTCCTCTATCTTTGGTGAGGTCCTAACTCCCTTTCCCTGCCTATAAATTCATCCCGTTACATTCCCAAATGGTTGGTCATTGATTGTTGCAACCCTATGCTGAGGTTATGCTTACATGTTTCCCATTTATAGCTTGGAGAAGGAGTGCTTGAAGAGTCTCTACTTGGACTTAGACATGCACCCAAAGGAAGGAGTCAACATCAAGATATAGGTTGTATGATTCCCTTTTCAGTTACATAATATATACAATTTTTGGTTCACTTTCCATAAATGCTTGTGTTGATGCTTCATTTATCATAATGCTCCTCAATATGTTAAGTGGATTACATTTGAATTATACTACTTGCACTTTTATTCTTTGTTGTGTTCTTTGTTTGTTATGTAGGTATTCAAATGTCAAGATCATCAAGGATTGAGCCTGAGGGAGCGAGCAATTAAGATCTGCAACAAAGGAATACATCATAGGGTCATAACAAGGTAGGTTTCCTTCCTCTTCTTTAATTTTGAATGTAGTCTAGGAAAGTGTCTTGTAGATTGTCTCATTTGTTGCTAGACCCACTCATTGGGATAGAGGGATCATCTTTGTCTGTAGAGAGGATTTTCCTTCCCAACAAAATGGCGACTCAATTGGGAAAGCTATAGCATGTTCATCCTCCTTTATTAATTGATCTCTTAATCAGTTTGAATGACCATCGTGTTCTAAGTTAGTTTGGGTTGGTTTAGGTTTGCACAATCACTAGTTACTATCTGGGAGTTCTCAGTCTGGCCAAGTTTGTGAAATTATTTTTATTTTTTGTTTCTTTCCTTGACTGATGTGTTTTATGATTTTTAGAAAATCTTTGCTTCTTTGAACTTTCAAGTATATGAGTGAAATTTGATTGATTACGGTTTGTAGGTTGATTTGTTGCCTCTTGTCACTTGTAAGTATCTTTGAGTCTTTGGTTTGTTGGTGATTGGGTTTGTTCATTTGGTAAAATCACCTTGAACATTTATTTGCATCCATTTGATTTTGTCTTGTGTGAAGTGGTTTTTCATGTGTATTAGGTCATCTAGCATTTGAAATCCATCTTTGTTTATTATCAAGCATATATTACACTATTTGGTTTGCAAACTAGAATGACATTTTTTATTGTCTATTTGAAAGAGAAAGTGAAATACATTTCGTTGAAGTGCTTTGATTTGGTGTTATTTTGATTGATGCCTTGTTGCATTTAGGAATAAAATCTTCATTTTTTCTTTGGTTGAAGCCTAATTGCATATAGACATTTGAAATTCAAAGAGCATAATATAAGTAAAAGTTCATTTTAGTGAAATGCATATCGTTTTTTTCTTTCAATATATTATTCATTAGGGAAAGTGAAGTTTAGTTTTGCTCTTGCATTTTGCATTTAGAAAAGTTAGTGGAGGCATATTGTTTGATGCATTAATTGCTTGTACTCTCTTCCTTTATTAGCATGAAATTCATTGAAATGAAAGGTTTCCTTTTTCTCATATAGTTGCATACTAGGATTCAAGTGGCGTCGTTTGAGCCCAAAATTGAAACCTAATTCAAGAAAAACTTTAAAATCTACTAAATTAACCTAAGGAGCATTTTCAACTTAACGCAAACAATTAGAGGTCTAGGCTAGAGATGTGTTTTAGCGTCTATAAACCTATAATATGTCGTTAACTTCCTGCATTTTATCCCAAGGTTGAAATGCCATTGTAGGATAGAAGTATATCGAAGGTTCTCCAGTGCTTTCAGGTATATCAGAGGCACTTCAGTATGCCAAGTATATGGGAATGCTCCCACTGAACGGTTATGCATTAGATAGCGCTAACATGGACTTGTGCTCCACATAACATTGAGTATATATTGGGAGACCCCGTTAGGTTTCTATATTTTAGCCATAGGTAACCGAGTTAGTCGCCTTGTAAACATGATACATCAAACACGGTATTCAAGGAGATCAGTCATCATATGTTAGTCCTCAATTTCAGCTAAGGTGTATATAACATGTTAGGTCCCTATACTACCAATGTAGCCACTTATTATTATTATTGCAAACCCCTTATGGTATTGTTGTTCCCATGTAGTCCTCATGTTGTTATTATTGTGCCCCATAGAAACCCACTATTGTTATTGTTGTGCCCCTAAAATATCATTGTTACCACTTAGACTCCTATATATAAAAAGGAGGTATTTTCATTTGTATCATTCAAGAATTGTTCATTTTTGTAATGTAAAGGAGGTTTCCCCCTCGAAGAGGATGACTTTTAAGTTGTTGATCTATCTTTTCTATTTTTTTGTGAGTTGGTTTCATAACATTTGGTATCAGAGCTTTCGATTTTAGGGTTTCGTTGCTCCAAACAGGTCATCATGGAATTTTCACTATAACATTTTCTCTACAAAGTTTTAGAAGCTAAAAAACACCCATTTGAGTTGCAATTGTTCTGAACCTGAAGTCCAAATTTGAGATCTTGTCTCGATATAGTTTAGGACATATGATCTGAGGAAGTTTCGTACTATGTAATAACCCCCCATTTATGAATAACAATAGTTAGGTTAGAGATATAAATGCAGATCCTTTTTAACTTTTTATTTGTAGGATAATAAAACCTAACTCTAAGAAATTGCCTTGAAAAATATTGCAAAACAACCTAAGGATTAGACCCTCATTGCAAATTGCAAATCAAGCTTTTCCATGTGATTATCATAAAACACCTTTAAAAATTTGTGATGCATGATCAAACCTCCCGCTGTGATATCTGGATTATAAGCACCTTGTCATTTTGAAAATCGCACTTCTCAAACTTTGTAAGTAATTAAGATATGCCACTACAATGGCCATTAATGATTTGCAAAATGCAATATTGCGACAATTGCAATCACATTTTTCCTTACAAAAAACACAACACTATACTGTATCCATTTAAAATATTGCGATGTGTGAATAAGAGCAGTAAACGTGTGAAATAATTGTGTTTTAAATAAAAATATGAACGAATTGACAAGTTAATAAATATTTAGTGGGCCAAGGAGAGATAATCATTTTCCAAGTTATGGGTAGCTAACGTTGAGTATCTCATTAAACCTTTCTAATGATCTAAAGTCATTTCAGAAAATCTTTCAATCTTAATTTCCCGATATTGTCTTCGCTGATATATCTTGTCCATTTCACGCAAGCTACAAAAGACATGTCATTGCGGAAGGTGGTGCGGAAACATAGAAAGGAGAGCATTGTTGAATCCAAGTTTACAGAGATGGCTCCCATATTCTCTGATACAGTCTGCAACGCTGATGGAGGGGCAACAACTTGGGAGGTCATTTACAATAGGCTTGAGGATGAGCTTCCCAAGATTATTGTTACAAGAGCAACGACTGACTCAACAAGAACTTCAGGGCTTCAATTCAAGGATGATGCATGTTCTTTACTACATAGGATAGGAGTGAGGGATAAAATCCTCCCATACATGGATATGATCAGGTGGGTGGTCAAAAACCTCACCATTGACAATAGGCAATTCTGTCATTCAAGAAACGAATCGATGGGATCATTCAGAGTAGAGGACATGAAGAAAATGTATCATATACCTGATCCTCGGGATATATATGATAAGACATACATGGCCAGCTTCGCAAAGAAGAACCTATACCCCTTCAAGCTTATTTAGGGCTGGAGATTATTGGACAACAAATTCAAATTTGACAAATGAGGTATGAATGCTATAGCCTCTTTGGAAAACCCCTACAACTATGTAGCTACTATGTTATGTAGACTATATGGGTTGCACAATAATTCTAAGTTTTCCAAAGAATGGATTCCTTTGATTGGTCCCTATGTTAATTCCCATATCATGAATTGGGCCACCATCTTATCTGATAACCTAGCTAGCATCATTACTAAATATCGACATAAGAGAGCCTCCTCTCCAGATAACCTTCCCCCCTTGTATTTTACTACCTAGATTATGGATGCCATTTGTTTTTGTACTGCATTTCTGAGCATGGGTTGAAATGGACCTTACAAGACCCCTACCCTATCCATATCACTCATAAGAAAATATGGGAATCCCATTATATACCCCATTTCTATAGGATATGTCATTCTGTTATTTTTCCCTTGCATCAAATAATTTTCAATAAGAAAGCCCCTAGGTTTTCCCAAGAAGCCACAATAGACCTTTTAGTTGTCAACAAATATTTTATTGAAGAATGGTTCACCCACATCAAGGTTTTTGGTAGCACACCCGACCCACATGTCCTTCCTTTGTATGTTTCTGATAAATTTTTAGCAAGGGAAATCGCCCACCAGACCGTGGGAAAAGGCCTAACTAAAGTCCTCAAAGAAAACAAGAGGTTATTATGGCCCTATTTTCCTGTCGAGTGAGATTCTTTTTCTTTAGAAAATTTTATTCATGCTATTAAGGAGTCAGTAAACATGGAATCCCTCAGGCTTCATATATTTCTGAAAAGGAAATTTGATCTAGACAAGGTAACACATAACATCACTATTGTGGTAAAGATAAAAACATACAACCATGAGCATAATGATTTTGAAGACCTGTTGTAGTCGGTTGAGTCCTTTGAACAAGCACATGAATGGGCTAAAGCAAACCTTAGTCCTGAAAATTTTGAAATATTTTGGGAATTCAAAAATGAAAGGCTCAAAGTAATCCCAATGCACTCGTTGAAGATCGAAGATAAGCCTACACCAAGTGTGACTGTTAACAGTGAAGGACCTAGTTATCGCATAGCATCTCAGGTGAATACTGAGAAAACACCAAATATGGGGAAGGCCCAAGAGACAGATACCATAGTAGAGTCCAACAAGAAGTCAGCTGAGAAATAGGTTTTGAGCACCCCACCTAAAGAAATCAGCTCAGAGGTCAAAGGTAGCAGTTTCGAGCAGGAGTGGAAATAGTTTAATGAGAAACTGCAAGAGACTCCAAAAATGATAGATACCCAAAAGACAATGGAGTGTCAAACTCCTCTTCATATTCAAGAGAATACAGAGTCCAAGTCTATGGAAGAACAGTCCAAGTCTATGGATGAGTAGGTGACAACATCCCAACAGACTGAGATTATCCTTGCTCTGCCCACATCAAAAATCGTCTTGAAAGTGACTGAAATCCCCCCACTTGATTTATTCTACAACCCACTCCACAAGGGTGTAATAAGAAGACAGAGAAAAAGGAAAAGGGTAGAAACACCCGAGCTTCCACCTGGAAATGAGCTAATGGACATAGTTTGGAGGGAAATTCCTTTCAACATAGTTGAGAACTTGTCTAGATTGTCACAGTTCATGGGAGCATATGCAATGGCCACCATGGATGAAGCCACTAAAGTCTCTACTTTTTAAGAGAACAGGAGGACAAGATTGCACAGCTCGAGCAATAGCTCGGAATAGAGAAAGTAAGTGTGAATAGGAAAGCAGTTGAGCATCTTTCCCAATTGCAACAGAGCATGGAGGTCCTGAAAATAAGCCACAAATTTGATATATCAACTAAAAACATGCAACTCCAAGAATTGTAGAAAGCCATGGAAAAATATAAGGATGTTCCTACTACCGAGGTGTTCGTTAAAGAGGCTCTGGAACTAAATTCCCTCATAATGAAACAACAAGAGCACTTCTACCAAAATATATCACACATTACTCCATATCTGATCACTAGCAACCAGCTAATAGATAAGGTGATTGACCAGAGAAACAAGTTTACTGATCTCAACACTAGAATCTCAAAGTTCATTGAAAGGCAGGAAACCTAAGACAATAGGAAGGCTAATATCCCTAAAATGGAGGAGACACACAAAGACATTATTTTCACAGATTGGGACACGATAATCACGCAAGCTAATCTAGCAGTGGCAAGTGCAGTTGGGGTATCAAAGAATATAATCAAGGTGGTGAACCACACTCCGTTTGTCACCAACATGCTAAAGGAAGGAAATCTAAAATAAATGCCCGATTTAGGTACTTTGCATAAAAGCTAGCAGGAAAAGGAAGAGGCTCAAAGGGAAGCAATTGCAAAATTGACCAAGACCAACTAGGAGTCATATTGACAATACCTCATGAAGCTACATAGCTAGATCATGACCCTTAACTTCTCACTTCATTCGACGGAACGGGTGCTGCCACCTCTCACCGATGCGATTTTCGCAGGACATCTCAAGATACATTTTGACCCATATGTGAGATTTGAAGGACACGATGGTAGACAACAAATCATTATCTTAGTTCTACCCATCAAGCCACTATTTATTTTTAGATTTAGTTAACTAGTTAGGAGGAAGGTTTTTTGAAACCTCCTCAAATTTTTGTATAATATATTTTTGCACATTAGTTAGAATAGTATTTATACCCTTCTCATGCATTCAGAGAAGGGTCTAGAATTTTATCAAAAACATTTGCAAAGAATGCACTTTTGTAAGTTTGTGAATGCTTTGGTGAAATTATGGAACATGATCGTTTCTTTTAGATATCCGATTACTTTCCTTTGTTGGTGCACTATTGTGTTCTTGGGAGATAATTTTATTTGAAGGAAGAAGTTGATCCATGTCATTAGTTAAATGAGAAGACTTCATATATATGGTACTATTATCTTGTATGATTTATTCTATTTTCTTTTGGTCAGTGACAACACTTTACTTTCATGAATTGTATGTGAGATTTCTTCTTTCTGTTAAGCGTTAATTGCAATATTGTATGATGCCTAGCTGAAATTGTTAATTTTCATATATATAATTCATCATACATGTGATGTATTTTATAAATTTCTTTGACTAACTATTTAGTCAAATAAATTATCTTATACGTTATCATCTCTCTTTATACGTGATTAACATTTATTATCACATGTTAAGCAGATATCTATGTAGACCACATACCACATAGAAATACCAGGGTTTAAATTAGAATAAGTTAGTTAGAAAATTTGCATGATAGAATAGGTCACTTAGATTATCATTATTCTATTGCAAATGCTCATCAACCACCCACTCTCATCTTAAAACCCACATGGGAAACTTGTCCCATTATCCCCAGTCGTAGACACCACTTTAAACGGAAAAGGAGTTGTCTTAAGGTCTGGATCGGGTGGTTATCCCCCATGTTGGGGTAGTAGAAATCTGAGGCCTTCAACATTTCGGCACTAGAAGGAGGGCATCCGACTATGAATGGCATATAAACCTAAATATCAATTAAAAAACATTCATAAGAGTCAAAAACCCTCCACAACTTCTACGCCTTCTAGATCTCGTTTAGAATGTCCTTATTAGAAATCTAAAGTTATAGAAACATCTCCCTCATCTCCTGAAGTAGTAAGACAACCACCTTCTCTAGATTACACTCCGGAGTCTTCCGAAGTCCATTCTTTGGTACAGAAATTGGAACAGATATCCACTTTTGCTGAGAAGCCACAAAGGCCCAAAGTTTTTGATGAAAATGTTACTTCCTTATTACAACAAACTAGTGTATTAACTAGATTACAAAGTGAAAGGCTTGGAGTAACCCCTTTTGAGTTCCCCATCCCTCCACGATGTAGGAAAGTTACCTCACAAAGATTTGAATTGGATACCAACGATATCACATCACCTTTCCATCCATTCACTTCCCCATTCACTTCTGCTCAATCCAAAACTTCTCAACTATCCACTTCTTCAATAGTACTGCCACTAGTAGTACCATAGGGACTTCACTCAATGAACTTCTGACATATCACATGTGTTCGTGGCATATTAAACAATACCCTTAATTTGACTACATATTGCAAAATACCTCTAAACATCACATTATTTAACCCCGTACCAATACAAACCCAATAAACCTTCCCAATTTAAAAACCCCTACTTTCACTAGATATTGTAGGTATCCATTTTCTCATTAACATTTTTTATACCCATTTATATTTTTTCATTAACTTTGGACTCCAATTTTTATACCTGCTAATATAAAAACCCTCTCCCCTCTACATATCCCCCAATATATTATGTCATTTTTTCCTCAATCAATATCCCCCAATATATTATGTCATTTTTTCCTCAATCAATATCCCCCAATATGAACCCACATGGTATTGTATTTCTCCCCAAGTGAAGGCCTTGTGAGTAGTACTAACCCAGTAGTAAGTTCTTCGCCATCTATACCTACTTCTGGACTGACCTTCCCATCTTCTCAATCTCCAACTCAAGTTATGGCCAATCAACCTACTCAACCTTGGACAAACCTTGGCAATGTCCTAGTTGTAAATCCAAATGCATTGATCTGAAATGATCATATGTTAAAATTGAAGTAGAATTGATTATGCCAACAGTGAAATGAATGTTAACTTAAAGTGTTGAAACCATGAGAACTGCTTGAGGAAAATACTTTATGACAGATGATAAAACATAAATAAGATGCAAAACAGTAGTGAAAACAACAAATACACAGTGATAATAGAAAACAAGATTGTTTACAGATTTCATCCCTGATGGACTACGTCTCTGGGTCTGCTTTCAAGATGGGCGACGGCTTTATTAGGATTGAAGCCGAAGAGGTAAATTACACAGAAATTTGACCAAATTGAATGTGCATACATGCACTTCTAGTCACTATCATAAGATAGCTTTCTGAACCAGCTTTCCAACGCTTATCACGGTTCCAAATTCCAACTACGGATGCTCCTGTTACACTGAAAACAAAACAGTCTATATCCCTCCAGAACCTCAACATGAAACTCAAAACCACTCTCTCTTCTTCAATGAGCAAAATAGCCTTTTAAAACCCTGCAAGTACATTCTAACTTCTCTGGATTAGACTTGGCATGAATTGGCTGAAATTTTGGTTTATGAGTCTCGGTCAAGTTATGTTTTTCCACCTTAGAATAAGTTACATGGTCATTTAATTAATTTTAAAACAAACTGTAATGAAAACCCAAATCAGACTTTGGGTTATCACCAAACTGCTTGCAGTCAGGATAACGCGTGGATTATTTAACTGTTAGCATGTGAACAGTGGGGTCTAACCTCTGTCAAACACCTGGTGGCTACCCCTAGTTGTGTGGTAACAACGTTGATCACATGGCGCTTTCTCTGCCTGATAGTTTCATTCTCGATGCACGGTTTCCTTGTTGTGGTTACAATAAAGTGTGTAATTATTTCCCTTGTTCACATGTCATAGCCTGCTACGGTAGTTGTTGCAGTCTACGGTGATCCCCGCTCAGTTAACATTTGCTTCTCACATGACTACTATCCTTGTGGTCTTTTCCCTCGTGGTTTCGCTACGGTTAAGACTGTGGGTGGTATATTATAATGTTTTTTAATGTGTTATATATATGGACGAGAATTGATAACATAAGTTTTATGCCCCTTTAATACATGCCTTTGGAATAAGGTTAGGTTTTAGGTCTTAGCATAGGTTTAATGTATTAATACATGGATTTTGATAGGTTAGGTTCTAGGACTTAGGGTAGTGGGTTTTAGACTCAGTTTTTGACATATTAATGCATGGTTAGGGTTTAGGATTAGCTTTGTAGTAGGTTTGGATTAGGTTTATTTTAGAAATAACCCATTTACAACTAGATGTCACGAAGTGACATTAGCAACAAACATCACATGACGACAAACTGTCGACAACCAAATCATGCAAAGTGGATGACAACCACATGTCGAAAACCATATCATGGCAGAACTAGTGACAACCACATGTCGACATCCATGTACGAAACCATATCCTTCAAACACCATGAAAACCATAGACATTACCTGAACAACCTGAACCATAAACAACATTGTCGAAGTTGAAGTCACCAGACTGAATGCTGACGACGACATAGAACATATGTAACTGATCTGATGAGATCCTCCTGGATCAATCCTCTCGACTTGAAATATTTTGGACCACAAAAGTTTGAATTAAATAAATATTCGATGAGGGTAGAGTTCCCTCACTTTCCACCTTGTCCTAATGATGTACCAATACATTCGATCAATCACTTGCAAGTGATGACCCTGATGATGTTGACCTTGGCACATTTTGAATCGTTGAAGTATTCCATCCGTCTGTAGTATGAACAACTTGCTAAGATGGTCAAGAAGCCTATTATGAACACGGCAATTGATTTCTTTCCATGAAATACCATGAGTTAGTAATTCATAATCATCTTTGAAAACAATCTCTACAGGATATTGTTCAATACTTTTGACATGTATTAGCAATCTATATTGCAAAATGATAGAGACAATCAAAGACATTTTTTACATCAAACCAGATACTTGACTTGATATACTTTCATGCTTCCTGATTACTAAGTGAACTTGTTGTAATAAACCCATGAAACTATAATATGAAAACGGCTGCAACTTGGTTTGATTTTGAAAGTATTGAAATGGTTGGTGATTTGTTTGAATCATTATTTCTTCATTTATTAAATGATGTTTCCCTTCATTATCACTTTCCCCTAATGCATAAGTTTCCCTTATATACTTTGACACTTCTTTAGAAAAGGCTTTGATATGAAAACAAATAGGTTTCCTCTCCACTTGAAAAGAGGCTTCCAAATTGTTCGAAACATGGAATGGTGACACAATACAAGAGAAATTTAATGTTAACTTTCCCAAATACTGACATGCATCCCTGTAGCTTATTACTTCCAAGCTTGGACTGAATTGATTCATTCTGACATTAGGAAGAGGAGCTTTAGGCACAAATTGTAATTCATGTTGTATTCCCTGCTTATGAGTAAGATATTTGGTTTCTTTAAATAGAACTGGAGAATTTTCTACTTCTTCAATCAAACTATATTTAAGCTGAGATTCATAACTCGAACAAACATCACGTTGATTCTTATGTTGTTCCTTTACACACATGATTACAAATCTTTTATTTGAACTTATTAATTACTTCATCTGATTAGCAATAATATTCAAGTGATTTTTGTTTTAATGTGCCTTGACAATAAATTCAACCCCATCTTCCTTATGGTGATATTTATGCTCCCTTGTATAAAATACTGCATCATGATCATAAAGATAAGGACTTCCTAAGACAACTCCACATATGTCTACTAGAACCACACCTAATTCCACTTCATCAATGTAATTAGTTGTAATGGAAAATCTTAATCGACATTTTCTTGTGACTTTTATCTGAGTTGATTTATTTAGCCATCCTAATGGGTAAGGTCTTGGATGATTCTGAGTCTCCAAACCCAAATTCTTAACTAAATATTTAGATATTAAATTGGCTTGTGATCCACTGTCAAACATTGTATCTATCTTTGTGTGCTTATAACTTATCCTTATGTTAAACAATTCAACTCTTTTATCCTCATTTGAAGGATTTATATTTGATGAAGATGCAATAATATTCGAACTTGAACCAGTGTCAGAAGCTTTGCCTATCAAAACTATGGCAGTTATCCTCCTTTAACCACCTAAATCGGAACCTATATCTTGATGGACTACTGCAATTGCCTTCTTTTCATCCTCCTCCTTAAGGAACGTTTTGGGCTTAAGTTCTAGATGAAGCTTCTAACACTTAGATTCATCATGACCGATTTTTTGGCAATGAGAACAAGTAGGTCTTTCCTTCTAAGCTATCGCTGATTTCTTTCTCTTCAAATTGTTCTTCCCCTTACTATCATTGGAAGCTTTGATTTCCAACTCTTTAGATGATTTCCGTGAAAATTTGAATGATCTGCTACCTGATTCAATATGTATGGCCTGAACACACACTTCATTAAAATCATCAAGATTAAACATCAATAATGTATGTTGCAAATATGAATGTAAAATGCCAATGTATTTTAACAAAGTTTCATGTATATCCAATGAAATACCAAGTGCCAATTCTTTCTTTCTAAACTACTGAGCAAACTCCTGAACACTCTGCCTTTACCTTGCCTCAAATGTTGCCAATCAATAATAGCTTGTTGCATGTATCCTAAAAGATAGAATTGTTTCCTAAGAGCTTTCAAAAACTTAGACCATGAAGAGATGACTTTACATTTCCACTTTACATCTATTTGAGTTTTACTTTCCCACCACATTACAGATGTTCCCCCCATTCTAAGTGTAGCTAACTGAATTTTCGTTTTATCATCAAAAATGTTATGAATACGGAAATACACTTCTAACTGCTTAATCTAGTTATCTAGCTTTTTAGGATTCATTTCGCCATCATAAATAGGTAACTCAAATTTTACATCAAGTTTTAAAAGATATGTTTTCTTAGGTTTCTTTTCTGTTTCAGATTCTGCACTGGAAGAAGAAGAAGATGATGATGATGATTACCAAATGATATGATCTAAAATGAGTCCCAAGGAAAATTTTAAGAACCACCCTAAATTTATATGTATAATAAATGGGCTAATCCCCATGATACATAGGAAAAATGGGAGGCGATTTTACCAATAATATAATATGTATGTATAATTTTTTTGGCGAATCTCACACTAGATTATATTATCTTGTACAGTGATGGAGAATCTTTCACTGAATTATAAAATCTTGTAAGATCTTGGCAAATATTTTACTGAATAATAAAACATTGTGAAGTCTTGGTGAATGTTTT
>APFE030619429.1:0-18424 GCA_000404065.3 Pinus taeda
GCCTCCTTTACAATAATACCTTTCCACTTGGTCGAAGATGCAGCCACAATTAATATCGATTGCGAGAGGTCTTGTCTGGCCTGACACTCAATAAATAGATGTGTGACAGATTCATTATTTCATTTTTAAAGGCAACACCAAAAAGGGTCGTGTTGTGCTCGTTTGAGAAGATTATCTCCTGTGGGAATTTTGTTTCTCAATATGGTCCACATGAGAATTCTATTCATGGGGGGGGCTTGAGCTTCCATAAGTGCTTCCACCATGACTCGATGGCTTATGGACATCGAGCTTCGGCTATCACAAGGTATCCTTCCTTTGGGGTATATTTTCCATCTTTCGATAGCGCCCATATTACCTCATATTCCCCTTCGCCAATCCGGATGTGAGCTTCAGTAAGAGCCCCAATATATGCATTCCACTGCTGTGTCCATTATTATGGAATGTTTATTCTCTGGGTTGATTTCCAAGCTTGCTGAAATAAAGTGGTGTGCTCTGGGTCTGCTATGTGGCCGATATGGGTAATGTTGATATCTCAGAGAAAATTCTTGAGCTCATTTGGCAACCTGTGGGCATTCCCGTAGCCAATCCATGGGTCTAGTCCAATCCTCACAGCCAGTCCAGACTGTATTTTCCAAGTGATGCCAGCTTTGATGATGTCGAGAGATTTAATTATAGCCTTCCATATGATTTATACCCATGTGTGGTATCTTTGAGGTTGTCTTAGCCAGTCCATCAAGTTAAGAGGGGCGATGTATTTTGATACAACCACCCTTGTCCATAGGTTGTTTGATGTAACAGGTTGCCATCCAAGTTTGGCTACCATAGTAGAGGACAAATCCTCTAATTTCTTAATGCCCCATCCTCCCCATTTCTTGGGTAAATTGAGTGCCTCCCACTTGACCCATGCAAAAATTATGCCTGTCTGTTTTCCCTTCCAAAGGAATCTGCAACATAAGGCCTGGATCCTGGAGAGTATATCATGAGGAATCCATGCCAATGGCATCCAATAGATTGGAGTGGCCTCAAGAATAAATTTAATCGGGATGAGTCTGCCTGCCCTGGATAAGTATTTGTAGTACCAAATATTGAGTCTTTTCTCCATCTTGGAAATAAGCCATGTCTAATCTGCTATTTTATACCCTAGAGGCTTCAACTTGTAACCCACGTATCTAAGGCCATCCTCCAATCTTAGTAAGGTGAGCTGGAATCTTTGTAGCGCAAAATGTATTTCATATTGGGAACATCGAGCCTATGTTAGAGTGGACTTGTTGCAATTTACAGTCATACCAGTGGCTAATTGGAACAATGCAAATGTGTTCTTCATATTTGTCAAATCCCCTATTCTTCCATTGAGAAATATCAAAACATCATCCAAAAATAGTAGATCAGTCAATATGCATCCTTATGTGATTTTCTTACCTCGCAATCTGCCCCTTCATCTTTCTATATTTTTATAATTATAATTAATTATAATTATTAATTTTATTAATTATAGTAATAAATATAATTATTAATTTTGTATTATAATTTTTTTTTAAAGTTTTATGTAGAATGACCAAGTCAAATGGTTAATTTTTATAGATCTCAGGAGCTATCCAACATCTCACGAGCTATCCAACAGAATATCCACAACAATTTACACATCATCAAAGGATTTGGTCCAACCTAGGTTTGGTCTATCGGATTTTGTGTGGGATATTGGTAGGCTTCATCATTTAGGATCTAAACCAGCATAGATCCATCTTAATTACAGATCTAAGATGAGTGGAGAGGGATGAATATATACATGAAAAATTAAATGATATATAATATATATGCAATTCACACTAAAATATCTTACACAACATGTACATCTATTATTTTATCATGTAAATTAAAATTATTTTTTATTATTAACTTATTTTTAATTATATGTCAATATTAATTCGTATGAAAATCTATACATTTTATCACGCATATTAAAATGATTTTTTGTTAACTTATTTTAATTATATGTTAATATTAATTCGTATTAAAATATTTTATCAATAATCAAATCAAAAGATTTAAACATCTTAGTCACATTTTTTTACTTCTAATTACTTTACAACATATTCATTTTCTTATTATAACCTACATTATTTTTCTATTTAGAACATAATTTTTAAGTTTTATTTTTAGGGGAACCAACTGAGAGGCATCTTCTCATAAACAAACTTACACATCCCCCCATATTGGGTTATACTAGGTTGTAGAATGAGCATCTCCCCTCAACCACATGAGGATGCCACCATGGAGATTCTAAGTGAACTATCAAGGTGTCAATATATGAATATAGTTAAGTGAAGAGGTGATATGTCCATTCAATGATCAAAGAAATGACGATAATAAAAATGTGATTTTCCTAATGTGAGTAATGACCTTGGTTTTTTATATCCATTAACCTCCAAAATTTGGTTTACCACACTCAAGATATTAATCCATAACCACATTAAATGAGTTCTATAATGAGTCTCATTTCCTTTGAAACTATGATATAGGTTAGTAAGATAGTTTCCCTAGTTGTATTTTTGTTGACAATATGCTAGTTGTGAAGACTTTCAGTGGTGGCCCAAATATAAGAAGCGATCTATAAATACAAAGAGACATAATATATGAACAAGACATGAGATATCAACATCTTGAACTTTGGTGGTAAAATAAAGCTTAACAACATTATGGAGATAAGACAGTGGTATTGGTAAGATGTTTTCCATGGAAGACAATGATTTTGGAGGAATTGGTTAATTAGACTTAGAAGAACTTCAAATCATTTGTGGAAATATCGACATATCCTGATTCTGGTAAAAGGATTTTTGGTTTGAGTGTTTGAAATTGCCACTAAGGTATCTAAACTATCTTGCACCAATAGTGAAAGTGGGGATCTCCATCCCTATTCATGAATAAATGTCATATTAAATTCAAATGTCAAGTTGGACACTGAGGAGATTCTCCTAGTATGCTTTTTTATCACAATGCTACTATTGATTTTTTTGTTTGAAGAGGTACTCAAAAAACTGGGAATGTTGTACATGCCTTTTATGTAGTAGATTTAACTTTAGTAGGGTCCACTTACTATGACATGGCATGAAAGTTGGGATATCAATCCCTATTTTTGAATACATGTCATATTAAATTCAATGTCAAGTTAGACAACGATGAGATTCTCTTAGTATGGGTTTGTATCCCAATACTGCTATAGATTTTTTGGTTTGAAGAGGTGCTCAAAAAAATTGGTAATGTTGTACATGCCTTTTATGTATTAAGTTTAACTTTCATAGGATCCACATACTATGACATGGCACAAATCTTTGTAGCATTGGAAGTGAACAAAGGTCTAAAAGAATTGATTGATATTAGAAGGGGATTTGATCTCTTTTGCATCACTCTATACTAAGAGTAGATTCCATGTAGGCTTGTACATTGCCACTAATATGGGAACCTTAATACATTATGTAATCACTTAAGTATTCAAAATAATTAGGCTTCAAGGAAGAATCCAAGAGACCGAGAGACAAGGAGCTAGAAATAGTCAATGTCATGAGATCATGAGTAGAAAAGAGGATTTATGGGTTCAAATTAATTTAGATTGTCTTCAAATAAGAACTATGGTATAAAATGATTCGAAATCATTAAATAAGTCTATGATCCAAACCTTGTTGCAACCAATGAAAATAATATAACAACATAATTTTCAGTGAGACTTATTAATCTCATTCTAATAATATAAGTTTTTTTTTCAAAATTTTCATTTTTGGGAAACCAGGAAATAAGGATTTGGTCAAACCCACCAAAACTCATACATATACCTAAAATAACATAGATTTTGAGTGTTGGACAAGGACCAAAAAGGTTCCATTTCCAACCCTCTTACATATGATACTTTAGATGAAAAGGGTACATAGGACTCCAACACCTTGGAACCAATCAAATATAATTTAAGACCTAGAAGCAAGAGAAATCTCCATTTTCCAAGAACAATGGAAAGGGTCTTAAATTGTTTTCAAGGGAAAATACCCAAATTCAATCAAAGGAAAAGGAAAGTTTTTATATATGTGACTAGAAAAGGAATCCTTTGAAGTTAGGTATGGGAAACAACTATGCTTAATTAGGGTGTTTAAGTTAAATTCCCTAGTCAAGGGTTCCATATGTTTTTTTAACCGTCAATTGTAAGGGGTTGACTAACGCATTTAAGAAGTTGGTCATAAAGAGAGTAGTATGGGGTAGATCTCACATAAACGTATAAATGTAAACATAAACATAAATGTAAATGTAAACAATTAACATGTAATGTTTAACATTTAACATTTTTAATCTCCGCCCTATTTAGAAATAAATCTAATTATTATTATTTATAAATACAAATATAAATTTAAAATATAAAGAGGTTTATGAACACTAAAAAAATAGGTATGGTAAATAAATAAAAATATAAATAAACTCTAGGTATGGTAAATAAATAAATCATCTTTTAATATTTAGTCCATAAACCTCTCTATATTTATGAAGACTCAAAAAAGAGATTTTATTTAGGTGAACCCTATGGGCCAAATACTTCCATTTTCCTGCTAATGGAAACTGCTGTTCCTTTCTCCCCTTCTGTGACCGTGTGTGCATACTCCAACTTTACAACCAAGAAAAAATGTTCCATGCAATCAAAACTATATCTTATAAATATATAAAAACTGCTTATAGCTGCAGCAACAGGGTTTGCAGGCAATGATGGAATCTTGCGAGAGCGGCCGTATGACCCCTTATTTAATTTGGATGAACTGAGGCGTTGGGATCCAATTGTGATAACAGATGATGAAGATGAAATAAGTGAAGAAGTAAGAGCGATGCATCCACGGATTCTGGAAGAGGAGATAGATGAGGAAGATGATAAATTAATTGAAATGATGTTGGAATATATGCGTGATAGTGTTGAAATAGATGAAGTTACCGATGAAGAAGAAGCAGAGAAGCCAACATGCGCTATTTGCATAGAAGGTTTGCATTTTGTCGAGGAAAATGACAATGAAAATGGCGATTGAAATCACTCTCTGCATCGTTTACTGCATTTCAAAATGGCTGTACAGATCGCTCACCTGTCCCCTTTGTCGAACTGAACTTCGGCCGCCATAGCTACAGTTGGTAATCAGGCCTGGTTATGGATTTACTAGTTTTACATACGCAAGATGGATTTACTGGTTCTGCACCATAATTTTTGAATAAAAACTTTCAATTATCTATGCATTCTAGGTTTGATTAATCATTATCATTAATGAAATTTCTGTTTATTTAGTTATATCCGTACCCTCTTCAAATAGAAAACACAAAAATGATTCGAAGTTGTAGAATAACTATTCCTATTCCTTTTACTGGAATATTCCTTTTCACCCTTATATAACTAAGAGGCTACGGATATAACTAAATTTCATCAATGATAATGATGAATCAAACATAGAAATGCATATATAATTGAATTTTTCTAATGAAAAATTATGTTGCAGAACTAGTAAATCCTTCCTCCCATAAAAGACATGTAGGTAAAACTAGTAAATCCATAATCTCAGAAAATGTCATGAAACAATGACGCCTGGTTACCACCGGGTGTAGCTAGGCCGGCGGAAGTTCTGTTCTGCAAAGGGGACATGTGAAAGATATGCGAAACCAATTTGAAATACAGTCAAAGTGAAACACGTGGGAACATGGTAAACGATGCAGAGTACGATTTCCATAGCCATTTTCATCGCCATCTTCCTCAACAAAATGCAAACCTTCTATGCAATGGAAGGCTTCTCTGCTTCTTCTTCATGGGTAGCTTCATCTATTTCAACACGATCACACATATATTGCAACATCATTTCAATTAATTCATCATCTTCCTCATCTGTCTCAGCTTCAAGAAACCGTGGATGAATCGCTCGCTCTTCTTCACTTATTTCATCTTCATCATCTGTTATCACAATTGGATCCCAACGCCTCAGTTCATCCAAATTAAATAAGCGGTCATACGGCCGCTCTCGCAAGATTCCATCACTGCCTGCAAACCCTGTTGGACGCAACCTAAATCGAGAATCGAGCCTGGCACATGAGTGATGGTGATATTAACGGAAAATGAGGATTTTGAAATGGGTAAAACCCTACCTTAAACTCAATTCAATTTACTTACAAAAATATGTTTGCCCGGTGATAACAGTGACAGGGATAGAGAAGAAGGAATTTAGAAAATGTTTCATAAATAAAAAGGTGTATTATTTTTAGTATTTTAAAATATGGTTTAAATAAAAATAATTATTAAATTTTTGAATATGATAAACTATTAAACTTTTGAATATGACGAATCAAACTCATGATGAACCACCATATTCTAATAAATATTAACTATTTTATGCATACTATGTCTTAAGAGTGATGTTGATAACCAGTATAGATCTATTTTTAATCTTTATCTCTTGAGAGGGGTCAAATATTTTTTCACTCTAAGCTAGTTTTCATATGAGGATAATTGGTCCCTATGGGCGCTTAGTAGATCCATAGTAAAGATGGAACCATGCTTGTTTAATTCCCCCCTAAAAAAACTACATTCCACATGAATACCATGAGTCAATACCATTGGTTCTCAATACCATTGGTGAATACCATGTGCGATCTTTATTTTTATTAACATTAATATTATGATTAATAATGCTTTTTTTGCATGGTATTAATAATAATTTGGTCCATGGTATTTGGCCCATAGGCTTCACCTAAATAAAACATCATTTTTGAGTGTTCATAACTAGCAATTGCACCATATGTTGCAAAATAAAAGTGGTAAGGCAGTGGTAGTATATGACAAAAAAACAACTTACTCCTCTCCTAGAAATATTATGATTATTGTTAGAGCTTGATTTGTTATTTTCTTGGGCAGTTTGAGCTTCTTAATTTGAGTTAGATAAGCCAAAAAGGCTAGAGAGAAAAATAAAAAGGTCATGACTTTTGACAACTTTACACTAATAAAACTTGATCTAAAGTAGAATAAACATATTTGTTGTAGTAATCATCTCAACCATTTTCTTAAATCCCTAATAGATGAAGGTGTAACCTCTTCTCCATTTTTTATTTCAAAGACACAAATATCTATTTTTATAGGAACAAGCATGATCTTCAATCTTGGCCTCTTGTCGGCATATAGAACTAGTGGTTGGATGTTGATATGGCGACTTTCAAGCCTTGGAGGATGTTCCTCTTGTTGTTCATGATTATTGAGAAAAAGACACTTTCAGATTGCAACAATTTGATGCAAAACTCTTTTGCAAGGGCCATTTTTTAAAGACAAACACTAGAATTCAAAAAACCATTTCTCTATCTATTAGGACCCCTCAACAATTATGTTACAAATATAGGCAACAACCCCTCAACAATTATATTACAAATATAGGCAACAATGTGCATATTTATCCCACAATCACTTGTTTGCCTACTTGAATTCAATTTCTAGATTATACAATTGGCTAGTCTTACTCTTCAACAATTATGTTACAAATATAAACAACCACCTCTCAACAATTATATTACAAATATAGAAAAAAATGTGCATATTTATCCCACGATCACTTATTTGCCCACTAAAATTCAATTTCTAAATTATGCAACTGACTAGTCTTACTCTTAAGTAGTAAAAGAGTATACACAACAGGAATTTCTCAAAGCATAACAACATGATCAATCTAAATGGTGACACTATTGGTTTACAACACACTTTGGTTTCCCATGGACTATTTCATCTTGATGGATAACGTTCCTTCCTAACCATAACGAGGCGTCGTTTTGATTATTGTTCATGAATTTTATGGCTTAAAATGTATGACAATCAAGCTAACTATGACAGAATACGTATTTGGAAAATGTCCCCAGAACTGATGAAATGATACATCGATAAACTTTGTGGCATGTTCTTCCATTCTTTGGCATTGCAGTCCGTGTATTAAGAGGCATTTGGAATGGTTGTACTTAAAAAGGATGTGTGAGAATGATGAAACTCTGAGTATCCTATATACTTATTATGAATGATTTTAATTTTAATGCATACCAGAATGATTTTGTATAAAAATTACAATTTTCAACAAATTAATTAAATTTCAGATTTATGAAAAATAATTATTTTACCTTTTACATCCTTGTACCTATATTCACCTTGAAACACTTAGATTTTTCAATTTCCTAGAAAATACGGAATGAAATCATGTTTATATTCTACTCCAAATACAAGATCAAATATTGGAAGTGTAGGTTTTTCCAGTTTTCTAGATAAGAGGGGAATGACATTATGTTTTTCTTGTAAAAGAAAAGTATTTTTGTGGAGACAAAAGAGTTTAGGTTTAGTTTTTTTATACTTTTTATGTTGATTTTAGGTGGAATTAATTTTAAGAGTTTAGGTTTAGTTTTTTTATAATTTTTATGTTGATTTAAGTGGAATTAGTTTTAATGTCGGATAGGAAAAGAATCTAACCAGCTGTAAAAGGCTTTTATATAATTGTATGAAGTTTTTTCTAATCTAGATACTCATGAGCAAGTTCTCACTTTTAACATATCTTTATATTAATAAAATATTTCAAAAAATTTACCAAAAAACTATAAGTATCTTCAACACAATGCTGGTTGAACAATAAATATACTTAAAAACAAAGCATATTCAAAGCAATATTATGCAATTTTAGTCTTTTTGAAAAATTTGAAATAACTCATATTTTTCTAAAACACAAAAAATAATATATATAATTTTTTTTACCTGAAAAAAATATTCACAAATTAATTAGAAATTTAATAAACTTAATAAGTCATTGAAATGTCTTATTAACCTATTTAAAGTATTATGGTATTTTGGTTTTTAAAATGCTTTTACATGTATTTAGTGCTAAATTATACAGTGCTAAGTATGCTATGCCTAATAAGTTCATAGTTAATATTCTAACTTAGAAGTCAACAATCTTTGTCTGTGTCTCCATTGATGTATTGTAGTATTAAGAGTGTTGATGTTCATGGCATGTTTTGACTAAAATTAACCAGAAATTTTACCATGTGGAAATCACCGTTGAAACTGGCGTGTTGCAAATCTAATCACTCACCCTATCGAAGTTGCAAGAACAAATGATGCTTATTGTTATAGATTTCCATGGTTTCTTTGGACTTTTCATTCAGGCCAACAGAGCTTTTGGAAATATCTTTCTTGGCATTGTATGCTTTTCGTTTGACATTTATTTTTTAAGGAGCTGTTTATTACAACAAGGATAATACTTGCTATTCATGTAGTATATTTTAATTTACAAATATGATGCAAGAGCTAAGGGAGGTCATGGCTGGAGTGTTTGTCTTTGCAAACAGAATGAGTTTCAGTTAGTTTTTTTTTATTATTATTTAAATTTCTAGTGACGGCATTTAGGACCTTATGTCTCAACCCACTATTTGTTTTTGTTTACGTTCTTTTTATTTTTGTTTAAAAGTTACTTTTTTAGTATAGTTAAGAAAGAATAGTTATCAAAGAATAACTAAATGCACAGTTCAATAACTGTAGACTGATCTATACAAAAAAGGAGGAAACAGCTACTGTAATCATCATCATAGTACTAAATAGAAACAAGCATGAAATCATTTTGAAGAAAAACAAGAAAGTCAGAATCCATATATTGCACCCTAATTATTTTCTTCCTAACTTGACAAAGATCATTTATCCATTTTATAACGAAGAGAGAGAATGAATAACTAACTCAGGAGCAAAAAAAGTACGCGGACAGGTTCAACAAAACAACGGAGTGAGCTTGAAACAGAATCAAGTAAATCATTGTCAACGAAATATACAAATCCCTACAGGTACCCATAGAACTCATAACCTTTCCCTTTACTATTTAATTATAGAAAAGAAATCAGTGTGTAAATATATATCGATATCGAATACCTACACTCCAAGATACAACTGCCCAAAAATATGGCTAAGTTACAGAATAGAGGTCCTGTACAATAGTGCCAAACAAAACTTTGAGTTTCGCACGGGACCAACATGAACACAGTCTCCTAAAAACATAAATATAGTCGCAAGTACAACAACAAATTGGAGACATAAATTACAGGCTACGGAAAAGGGAGGCCGAAGCCACTGCCCTCGAAAATAGACCAAGCAAGAAGCATAACCCTTCAAACAAATCGATAGAGAAACAACAAGGTGCGAACCTACCTGATAGTTGCGTAGGTGTCAGGGCACACGACCAGCCAACAGTTAGCCCAGCTCCATTTCGTGTCACAACCACCAAAACAAAGCCATCAACAACCAAGAGATGGAGTCATGAAACAAGAAAACTGAAGACAGAGCCAAGGGTTAGGGAGGGCTCACTTACCAGAGCCGAGTTTTGTTAATGGAGGAAGGAAGCTGTGGGCCAAGGCCATAGTCGCGGAGTGTCCACTGCTTTCCAGGAGCAAGAACAGTCAATGATAGTCGAAAATGAGGCATAATGTTAAAACATGGAGGGAGAGAGCTTACCTTTGTTTAGATCCTCTTAGAATAACACTGAGAGTCAAGCTGCCCCACAACCATGACCTACAAGAAAAAAACAAAATTTACAGTTAAACAAAGAGGTGGACATTTGGAAACTAGTAGCATAATCGAAACCAGAGAACAACAAGGACCCAAGACCATAATGAGAGAAGAATAAACAGAAACCCACGACTTATACCACAGGTCCTAAAACTTCAGAACAGGGTGCAGAACAGGGTATATTGTCGAGTGTGTAAGCAAAACCCTGAGGAGTAGTGACTTGAGATAGAGTGGAAACACTCACCTTGATGGCGCAACAGAAGACTGGAGCAATAGCGGAATGAGGCGAGCTAAGGTTTCTTGGGTACAGTAGGAGGCGGGAGGAGCGAGCCCCAAGACTAGGACACTTGTCCTCAAATCAATCAAATCATAGTGCCGAGCCTTAAAACCACACATTGAAAGAAATCATCCACAAAATCCAAATAAATGATATGCCGTAGGTAATGAGGGTAGGGTCCCATCAATTTTTGGCATCAAAGCAAGTTAGATTAATTTGTTTTTATCTTATATAATGGAAGTCGAAAGAAGAGGTCAGGGAGGAGCTATTCAAAGAGTAGTAGATGAAGGATTGAGGGAAGAGATTAGGATCCTCAATGCCCACTTGGCAACAATGGAAGAAGGAAGAAGAAGAGATTTGGACGTAGGAGATGTCAGTGAGGAAGAAGTTGGAGTTACGACAGATGGATCAAATGAGGAAGGACTTGAAATCAGATTGTTAAGGTCAGTTTTATTGGCTAGCAGTAAACGAAAGCCCAAGATTTCAAACTATGATGGAAATTTGTCCACAAAAGTGCTGTTGGACTGGATTGGTGAGTTAGACAAATACTTCAAATGTGAGGAAATCAACGCAGATAGAAAAGTTAAATTCACTGCCACTAATTTGAAAGGACATGCAGCCTTATGGTGGGATAGTGTCCAAGTAGGGGGGATAAGATTAAATAAGTTACCCATTAAAAAGTGGGCCAGAATGGTTGCCAAAATGAAGGGTAAGTTTTTGCCCAAAGATTACCACATTTCTCTGTATCGGCAGGTGTAGAATTTGAAACAGAGAGGAATGACAGTGAAAGAATATACTGAGGAATTTTATTGGGTGAATCTGAGAGTAGTTTACATTGAAGACACCCCAAAAAAGACAACAAGGTTTGTCAATGGCCTAAGGCTGGAGATATTAGACGAGATAAATACTCTTTCGCCAAAAATCATAGAGGAAGGAAGCAGAATGCCAGAAGAGGACGTGTAAAGGACAATCCTTTGGCAGAGGAAGGATTGCCAACAACAGTGAGGAAGGCAGCAGTTCAAAGACCTCAGGGACAACATAAAGGGAAGGTAGCACAAGGGGATGAAGGCCATCCCAAAGAGGAAGGGGTAATGGCAGAGGCAGAGGGGTTGCCTACCAGTGTTACAAGTGCCACAAGTGGGGGCACAGGTCCTTTGAGTGTCCAGAAGGTGAACAGACTGGACAAAGAGGAGCATATGTTGCTCAAACAGAGGAAGCAGAAACACCACCGCAAGAGGTAGACAATGTACCAGAGACAGGAGAGGCCTTAGTCTTAAATAAGGTACCATTGAAACCGATAAAGGAGACAATTGAACAAACCCAGAGAAAGGCATTATTCCAAATTGTGTGAAAGTCACATGGAAAATTTTGTAAACTGATTATAGACTGTGGAAGCACTGATAATCTAGTTGCAACAGAGATGTAGGAGAAATTGGGTTTGAAAAGGTTGAAGCACCCAACTCCCTACATGGTGTCTTGGTTACAAAAAGGACATCAAATACTAGTTGATGAGCAGTGTGAGGTGGAGTTCTATATCAGCAAGTATAGGGACAAGGTGATTTGTGACATCATGCCCATGGATGTGTGTCATATTATGCTAGGTAGACCATGGCAGTATGACAGAAAACTTGTTCATGACAGAAAAAAAAATTGTTACAAGTTTGTCAGGGATGGGATTAAGCATACCCTAGTACCCATCAAGGAAGAAGAAACAACAGAAACTAGTGGGACAAAAGAGCTACTCATAGGAGGAAAAGAATTTTTAAAACAGATTGAAGATAATGAGATAAAGTATGTCGTTCTAAGGAGAACGAGAACAATGTTGTTGCACAGTGAAATTTCTGGCTTACCTGAAGAAATCCAGGATTTGTTGCAGGAATTCAGCGACATTGTGGTGGTTGATTTACTGGATAAATTACCACCAAAGCAAAGTATTAGTCATCGCATAGATTTCATCCCTGGAGCTAGTTTACCAAACAAAGTTGCTTACTAGATGAGTCCTAAGGACAACGAAGAAATTAGGAAGTAGGTACACGAATTGTTGGACAAAGGATTGATACGGGAAAGTTTAAGTCATTGTGTAGTTTCGACAGTTTTAGCTCCCAAGAAAGGAGGCGAGTGGCAGATGTGTACAGATTCAAGAGAAATAAATAAAATTACTATCAGGTACAAGTTTCCATTGCCACGAATGGATGACATGATGGACTGCTTGAGTGGAGCAACATATTTTTCGAAGATAGATCTAAAGAGAGGATACCACCAGATTAGAATAAGAGAAGGGGATGAATGGAAAACATCTTTCAAAACCAATGAAGGTCTATATGAATGGCTGGTGATGCCATTTGGATTGAGTAACGCCCCTAGCACCTTCATGCGCCTAATGAACGAGATGTTGAAGGAGTTCATTGGAAAATTCGTGATTGTATATCTTGATGATAAACTGAGTTTTAGCAAAACCAAGGAAGAACATTTTCGACACGTTAGATATGTTTTGGAGAAGTTACAGTAGAAGGAGTTAGTTTATTTGGGTTTTGTGATTGTAGAAAATGAGCTGAAAATGGACCTAGAAAAATTTGTAGCTATAATCAGCTAGCCATCCCCTAAGAGTTTGTTCGAAGTTTGAAGTTTTCACGGGTTGGTAAGTTTCTATCGAAAGTTTATAAAGAATTTTAGTGGAATCTGTGCACCCATGTTGGATACCATCAAGAAGGCAAGTCAACATTTCCATTGGACTGAAGCTGCAAAGAAGAGCTTCCAGATATTGAAGAAGAAGATCACTGAAAAACCGATTTTGAGGTTTCCTAATAAAAAAGAAATAATTGTGTATTATATCGATATGAAATACCTATAGTCCAAGATACAGCTGCCCAAAAATACTACTAAGTTATAGGATAGAGGTCATGTACAATAGTGCCAAACAAAACTTTGAGTTTCCAACTTGACCAACATGAGCACAGTCTCCGAAAAACATAAATACAGTTGCATATACAACAATAGCCTGAAGGCATAAATTACAGGCTACAAACTAGGGAGGCCGAAGCCACTACCCTCGAAAATAGACCAAGCAAGAAGCATAACCCTTTAAACAAATCGACAAAGGAACAACAAGGTACGACCCTACCCGATACTTGTGTATTTGTTAGGGCACACAACCAGCCAACAATGAGCCCAGCTCCATTTCCTGTCACGACCACCCAAACGAAGCCATCAACAACCAAGAGACAGAGTTGCAAAACAAGAAAATCGAAGATAGAGCCAAGGGTTAGGGAAAGCTCACTTACCAGAGACAAGTTTTGCTAACAGAGGAAGGAAGCTGTGAGCCAAGGCCACGGTGGCAGAGTGTCCACTACTTGCCTGGAGCAAGAACAGTCAACGATAGTCGAAAACGAGGCAGAATGTTAAGACATGGAGGGAGAGAGCTTACCTCTATTTAGATCCTCTTGGAATAACATTGAGAGTCGAGCTGCCCCACAACCATGACCTATAGAAAAAAACCAAATTTACAGTCAAACAACGAGGTGAACATCTAAAAACTAGTAGCATAATCGAATCCAGAGAACAACAAAGACCCAAGGCCATAACCAAAGTCGAATAAACAGAAACCCACGATTGAGACCAGGGATCTTGAAACTTCAGAATAGGGTGCAGAATAGAGGACATTGTCGAGTGTGTAAGCGAAACCCTGAGGAGTAGCGACCTGAGACACAGCGGAAACACTCACCAGAGCAATAGTGGAATGAGGCGAGCTAGAGTTTCTTGGGTACAGGAAGAGGCGGGAGGAGCGAGCCCCAAGACTAGGACACTTGTCCTCAAATCAATCAGACCACAGTACCGTGCCTTAAAACCACACATCAAAACAAATCATCCATGAAATCCAAATAAATGATATGTAATAGGTAGTTAGGGTAGGGTCCCATTAAAATATGTTTACTACAGTACTGAAATTTATGAAAATTATTATAGAGGTTTTGGAAATATCTGTTTTGGTGCATCATATCCATTGTTATCGAAACCTAATTTAACATTTTCCAAGTTGAATGTGGGTTAAATTAATCAATACATGAAGTTTTTCCTCGAAAAAATCAAGTATAACTTCTGGAATATTCCTTCAGACTCCTCCATCAATACTCTACTCCAACATTGAAATTTAGGAAAACTACTGTGAAGGTTTTGGAAATATTTGTCTTGGTGCAGCATAACGATTGTTATCGAACCTAATTTAACATTTTCCAAGTTAAACATGGGTTAGATTAATCAATACTGGAAGCTTTGCCTCCAAGAAATCAAGAATAACTTCTGGAATATGCCTTCATACTCGGTCAATACTTAAAACTCATATTTCAAATAAGGATTCCTGTAGGCCATAGCAATTGTTAATGTTCGATGATTATCACATTATTTTATATCAAGAGATGAAAAATCATTGCATTCCCATTTTGGGAATGGAGGAAATAGTTAGGATAGTGGGAATTCTTGCCGAGGGAGGGTTCTTACTAAAGTCCAGGTGACTTAGTATTTCCCAGTGAAGTATTTATGGTTATATTTCAAACAGGGGGAGGGGATATTTACATAAGGGGATTATCTACATAGTTTTAGTATGGGGATAGGGAAAATATAGGGAGTTAAATAATAATGTCAGTAGTTAATATGGCGATGGCAAGAAAGTGCTAAGTTTCAGAAATCTTAGGCTTGAAAAGGGGAGATAGAACCTTATAGAGATAGTATGGATTCTACTTGATATCTCTTAGTTTCATCATTTTCATGTCATTAGCTTGGGCGAAGACCTGCCTGTTCTGAGCTCTTTCACATAAAACTGCCTGGTGATTGTGTCTTGAGTAGAGATGACACCCTGAAAACATGGAACTGATCAGCAATCAAGATTCTGCAACCTCAAAACTACCTACCCAGCCTACTTACCTAACATTTTTTCTTCTTTTGGTCTGGGTGAACTTAGACTTGCAGACCCATCATTTCAATTTTTTCTTTTTGATACCTTCCTATCTACAAACTACCCTTTTTCTTTCCAAGGGCCCAGATTAAGCAGTTGGGCTCCTTTGATTCTCTACCTATCTAAGAATCTACCAAGATTAAGCTGTTTGGACATATTTTCATCCTCTATATTCTAAAACAGGAAATTGAAACCTAGGGAGACCAAGATTAAGCTGTTTGGACCTCCCTTTAGCCGAAAATTGTACAAAACTGGAATAACTTCTCAAAATTTGGAAAGCAGTTAGATGAACTCTGAGTAGCCTTCTTTGCTTGGTGACTGTTTAGCAAATAGGGAGCATTGCAGCATGCAAATTATGACATATTTGGTCTGTAAAAATGTCAATCATGAAATATGAGTAACCTGCTGCAGCAGGAGGCTAACATTCCGAACTGGAAATATATAGCACTCTCTTTCGCGATTTTAGAGATGTCTTTGCTTGGTCATATGATGAAATGCTAGGTATCGACTCGAGCACAGTTGAACACGAAATTAAGATGTATCCAGATGTCAAACCGATACGACAGCGGCTAAGGCAGGTGCACCCCAAGAAAGTCGTTGCCATCAAGGCGGAAATTGAGAAACTCCTTCTTACTGGTTTCATTTACCCCGTTCCTCTAACCGATTGTGTATCTAATATTGTTCCCGTGATGAAAAAACAAGGAACGATTAGAGTGTGCATCGATTACAGGGATGTAAATCAAGCTTGTCTAAAAGACAACTACCCTACACCCTTTATCGACCAGATAATTGATGAATGCGCTGGATGCGAAATCTTTTCATTTATGGATGGGTTTTTTGGGTATAATCAAACAAATATCCGCCCACAGTACTAGTCAAAGACTGCATTCATTTGTCCATGGGGCACATTCACTTATCGCAAGCTACCCTTTGGTTCGAAGAACGCAGGGACAACTTTTCAGAGAGAAATGAACTATGCTTTCCATTTCATCAAAAACATCGTTCAACCTTATCTCGACGATCTCCCAGCTCATTCACAAAAGTGGACTGATCATCCACGCCATTTGAGAGCAATATTTCTATGTTGCCAACACTACAAGATAAGACTCAATCCTCACAAATGTGTTTTTTGTGTCAGTTTTGGTCGTTTGCTTGGCTTCGTTGTCTCAAAGGATGGGATTCGTCTTGACCCTTGCAAGGTTCAGGCAATCATCGATCTGCCTCCACCTTCAAACCTGCTTCAGATTCAGAAACTCCAAGGGAAAGCAAACTTCCTCAGGAGGTTCATTCCAAATTATGCCAAACTAGCTAAAGGTTATACTCGTCTTTTGAAAAAGGATGTACCCTTCATTTGATGCTTTAAAGAAATCTCTAATACAAGCGTAATTAATGTATGCTCCTCATTATCAAAAAGACATTAACCTGTATCTGGCTGCAGCAGATACAACCATAACAATGGTTTTAGTTCAAGAAGACAATGGAATTGAACATCCTATATATTATTTAAGCCGAAACTTAAATGATACGGAAATGAAATACTCCTACATTGAAAAGCTCACCCTCGCATCTGTTGAAGTGATACAGAGATTTTGACACTACATCCTCTTCAGGAAAACTACCATTTTATCAGATTGAAACCCCATGACTTATATATTGTCACGACAGTTGCTGGGGGGCAAGTATTCAAAATGGATAGAAATTCTACAAGAGTTTGATTTGGAATTCAAAAATCGAAATCAAAGAAAGCCCTGGTATTCGCGGAGTTACTATGCAACCTCCCATCATCGTCCAATGATGCCACATCCGAAGAATCAATCGTGGATGAAAATTTGTTTTTGATATCTTCAAGCAATTTGTGGTACGGAGATATAATCGTTTATCTCCAGACACGAACATACAGGTCTAATACCTCATGCTCTGAACAACAATGTATTCGATATCAAGTAAAATACTACGTGATCGTCGGTGATACTCTTTACTGTCGTGGTATCGATACAGTTCTGCGGAGGTGCCTCACCCTTGAGGAGGCTGAAAATGTCCTGAATGACAGGCGCGTGTGGGGGGCATCAATCTGGTTATGCTACGGCGCAAAACAATTTACGAGTAGGATACTTCTGGCCAACAATGTTCAAAGATTGCATAACCACAGTTAGAAGTTGTCATGCTTGCCAAATTTTCGATAGCAAAACCAGAAGACCACCCGCACCGCTGCAACTAGTAGTAGCTGTTGGGCCATTTTCCAAATGGGGCATAGATTTCATGACATGTAACCCCACCTCGACCGGGGGGCATGGGTACATAATAGTTCCGGTAGACTATTTTATGAAATGGGTTGAGGCGATGCCTACATTAAACAACAACGGCGAAACAACTTCCCTTTTCTTTATCAATCACGTAGTCTCTAGATTCGGTATTCAACAAGCCATAGTCACAGATCATGGATCGTATTTTCGTAATCACATGATGGTTGAATTGGCTATCAAATTAGGACTGTCCCACGACAGCTCTACTTCGTACTATCCACAAGCTAATGGACAGGTTGAAGTAATCAACAAAGTCCTAAAGCGCATGCTGCAAAGGATGATCAGAGTCCACAAACGGGATTGGCACCTAATCCTGTACTCAGCCT
>APFE030619430.1:7285-69086 GCA_000404065.3 Pinus taeda
TCATTTATGTAATGTAAAGGAGGTTGCCCCCTCGAAGAGGTTGAATTCTAAGTCGTTGATCTATCTTTTATATCTTTTCTTGAGCTGGTTTCATAACAGTGTGCTAGGGTTTGCATTTCCTTTTAGGTTTCATCTTCTTTCTGGAAGTAGAATAACTTCTTTTGACTTAGCTTTCTTCCATCATAATTAAAATACTCTTCTGAGAACTCATAGAAGTTGGCCTGAGCTCCTAGAAAATTTGTGCCAGCTGATCAAGTGACGGCCTACAGTAAGAGCTAGTACTTGTGCATATAACACCATCGCTTCCAAGTTTGTTGCAAACTACCTAGTTGATAAAAGCAAAGAAGGGAGTCCCAGGAGTTGTAGCATCATTTCTGCAATACTAGAGCCCACCATATTTTTGGTGTTGTTTCCGGGGAGGTGTCAAAGTATTTGTGATTACTTCTTTTCTTCTACTTTCTACTGCAACATTCTGTTAAGTAGTTTATTTCTACAAGCTTAGACTAGACATTTCTTGCTTTCACTTCAATTCTACAAGCGTAGCTTAGCATTTCAATTCTACAAGTGTAGATTAGCATTTCATTTCTACAATTTCATTTCAGCAACATATATTACTCATTTCCTACTTTCATTTCAATTCTACAATTTTCATTTCAACAAGGTTTATTGTAGTTAGTTGCAATCTGTTGTTCAATCAATTTTAGTTTTGCAGGTACAAACAGAGAAAGAACCACAAAAATCCTAAAAAATAGATTCTCTTTCATGTCTCGTAGGAACAGAGACAATTCAAGAAAATTCCTACCCAACACCCCCAACACGTCACTAAGTCACCCTTCTCTCTTCTTTGATGGTAGTGACCTAGAAGAACCTATAGGTGAACCTCTAGAGATATACAAAGATTCTATAATAGAAGAAGAGCAAGAAAAAACTCCTCCTGAGACCATGGCTGAACACAAAAATGGTATAGGAATGAAGGAGAGAATAGAAGGCATCTTTCCCATATGAGAGACCAATGGGGACACAAAGAAGAAAAACATTAGTCCCTCAGCCTTACATCACTTCCATGGATTGACCACTAAAGACCCTGATAACTTCTTGTTTGAGTTTGTTGTCCTTTGTTGAACCTATGAATATGCAGAAGATGAGAAAAAGTGGAAACTCTTTCCCTCCACCCTAAAGGATGTAGCACTCTGCTGGTTCATGGGGTAACCTAGAAACAATATCATAACTTGGGCTAATATGCAACAAGACTTTAACCTAAAATATCGGGATTACTGTAGGTCAAAGGAAACAAAAGGAGAAGTCTTTTGGATAACCATGGGAAGTGATGAATCTTTAGAAGACTATGAAGAGAGGTTCCAACTTAGTTATAAAAGGGCTAGGACCACAATTGACCCCGAATCTCTGACGCTAGTTCTGCTTCGATGAGTCCTTGAAGACCTTCTAGATACCCTTCATTTGCTGGCTGGGGGAGACATCTACTAGCTACCTTATGATGACATAAAAACTGTGTTTAGAAACCATTCTAGGGTAGCCAGAAAAAGAGGTAGGGGGAGTCAACTTTCAGCCAGTGCCCCCTTATCCAAAAATGAGTTTGGAAATCAGATGGAAGACCTCAAGAGTGAGATGAGACAGACCATTGCCATGCACATGGATACCTTGTGAATCCAAAAGAAGCAAAAGGAAGATGAGAGGGCTTTGGCCATCTTTTGTCCTAGATGCACTAGAAAGCATCCCAGGAACGAGTGTCCATTACACTTTGTAGAGGTGTGTTTTGTCTGTGAGGCAGACAACCCTACAAATCAGTGCCCATCCTTATGTGGATTTAAAGCTATTAATGGAAAAAGTGTCCTTAGACACATAATTTTACTAATCAGAAAAAAATAATTACATAATATGAATTTTCAAGAGTTTACACCTGAACAACAAAAACACTCTTGCAATGAGCTATTTATAAGCTCCATGTCCTAACTACCTCTAACTATGGATCACTTATTAAATAACAAGTGTCCATCTAAAATAAATGTTATTCAAACCAACTAGCTAACTAATCTCCTAAAATAGAGCCTAAGATACGACACATTTGGAGAGTCATATCTAGTTACAAACAATATGCTAATTCTAAAATTTCCATTAAATAATTAAAAACATTCTAGAATAATAAATATTAATTTAATATCCTTAAATTAATAATTATTTTATTCTAATTTTATAACCTATGATAAAATTGTATTTTTGGATCATCTAACATTCCCCCCTATGATCCAAAGATACATTACAACAGATACCATGTTCATCCCTAAACTTAGTAAATTCTATTCTGCCAAGCGGTTTCGTAAAAATGTCGGAGATCTGATCTTCGGAAGGACAATAAACTGGCTTGAGGACATATTTCGCAATGAGAGATCTGATATGATGATACTTGGTGTCCACATGCTTTGTCTTTGAATGAAAAACGGGGTTCTTGGCAAGTTTGACGGCTGACTGGCTGTCAATGAATAACGATGTAGCTTCTGCCTGAGAAATTCCCAAGTCTTGCAAAATTGTTCTTAACCAAACAATTTCAGATGTTGCTTCCCATGTTGAAATGTACTTTGCTTCTGCTGAAGAAGTGGCCACTATAGCTTGTTTCTTACAACTCCAAGATACTGTTGCTGACCCCATATTCATTAAATAACCTGATGTTGATGCTCGATCATCAATACTCCCAGCAAAGTTGGCATCGAAATGTCCACCAAGTACAAAAATTTTAGTCTTTGTGTAAAGAAGACCAAAATATTTTGTTCCTTGGAGATATCGAAGAACTATTTTGGCTGCATTCCAGTGGCTGTCTCATTGTTCCTGCATAAAATGTGAAAGAATACTGACTGCATAAGATAGATCAGGACGAGTATTTGTCAAATAAACCATGCTGCCAATCGACTATCTGTAAGTAGTACCATCCACCTTCCCCCCCTTCAAATTTTGAAAGTTTCAAGTTTTGCTCCATGGGGATGAGAACGGGCTTGCAATCGTGCATGCCAAATCGCTGAAGAACCTCTGTTGCATACTTACTCTGAGAAATGAAATTGTGATGTGGACGTTGGAAGACTTCAACTCCAAGATAGTAGTGAAGTAATCCCAAGTCTGTCATCTTAAAACCTTCATGTAACTCCTTTTTCACCTGTGGAATATGATCATCATGGTTTCCAGTAATGATCAAATCATCTACATACATAACAAGAATGACTAGATATTTTACCTGTTGTCGCACATACAAAGTATCATCAGATTCACTTCATTGAAAACCAACTTTCTTAAGGTATTCATCCATCTTTGCATACCAAGCTCGGGGAGCTTGCTTTAATCCATATAAAGCCTTAATCAATTTGCAGACTTTATGTTCTTGTCCTTCAACTTCAAAACCTAGCAGTTGTGTCATATACACTTCCTCCTATAAATCCCTGTTTAGAAAAGCACTTTTCACATCCATTTGATGAACTTTCCATCCTTTCTGAGCGGCTAATGCAAATGTTAATTGGATGGTGTTCCATTTAGCTGTAGGAGAAAAAGTTTCCTCATAATGAATTCCTTCCTGTTGTGCAAAACCTTTTGCGACAAGTCATGTTTTATACTTTTCAAGTTCTCCTTTTTTATTATACTTAATTCTATAAACCCATTTTCATCCTATGGGTTTCACATTTGCTGGACAATCAACAAGTTTCCAAGAGTTGTTATTAATTACTGCCTAATATTCTTCAACCATAGCTTGTTGCCATTCTTTATGTTTTATTGCTTCTTTGTATGTGGAAGGTTCAGTAAATTCATTTGCTGTCAAGGAAAAATTGCCTTCACTTCTATGTGCCCTTCTGCTGCATGTTTTATTCTGCTCGTTAGGCTTTACATCTTTCAAAAGTTGAACTGCCCATTTTGGTAGTTGGTGCTCACTTGTTTAAGCTTCTGTAAAGTCTCAATCATTGTAAAGAGGATTAATATAAACTGATGTTCGTCGTTCAAGTGAAGAATGTGGAGAATCAGTTTCAGAAGAACTGCTGCTGCTTGGAGATGTGGATGAACTGATAGAAGACCCAGATGATGTTGTTGATGTAGATGGACTAGATGACTCATCTTCATAGGAACGAAAATCAAGTTCATACCAATTTGGTGAAGTTGGTTGACTTTGCATTTTTCCATTTCTTTTACTTCCTTTAGTTTCTAACTTGTGAAGAAGATTTTCAATTTCTTCAGCACTCTTACTCTCAGTTTCATGAAAAATGACATCCCTGCTCACAATGAATTTTCCATTGGTCAAAATATGATACCCTTTCTTCTCATGAGAATATCCAATCATTGTGCATTTTAAACTTCTTGAGTCAAGCTTAGTTAGTTTTTCTTTCGTAGCTAAGGCATAACACACTGACCCAAAAACTCTACGATGTTTAACTCAAGGTTTGAAACCAAACCAATCTTCATAAGGTGTGATTCCATCTAAAGAAGCAGTTGGAGATCTGTTTCTTAAGTAGACAGTTGTATGTATTGCTTCCACCCAATATGTTGGACTTAACCTCTTGAAAGTTAACATGGATCTCGCCATTCCTAAAAAAGTGCGATTCATTCTTTCGACTACTCCATTTTGCTGTGGAGTGTAAACATTAGTAAGATGTCGTCTTATGCCATTTTCACTGCAATAAGTTTTGAATTCATTTGAAGTCAATTATCCCCCATTATTTGTCCTGAGAGTACCTATTTTTTCTTTGACTTCATTTTCAATAAGTTGGGGAAAAATTTTAAACTTATCAAATGCTTCTGACTTGTTCTTCAAAAAGTAAACCCAAGCCATTCTGCTGAAATCATCAATGAATAGTAAGAAATATTTTCATCCACCAAAGGAAGTTTGTAGTGGTCCACAAACATCACTGTGAACTAGTTGTAGCCACCTGTTTGCATGCCATGAACTTGTTGGAAAACTTTCTCAATTTTTTTTTCCATAAATGCAAGCTTCACATTTTGCATTTTCCCTTTTGAAAGTGGGAAGTCCTTTAACCATTCCTTGTTTCTGCAATTGAGAAAGATTCTCAAAATTCAAATGTCCATATCTTACATGCCATAGTCTTATAGTTGAAATACCTGTAGTCACTACCCCTGCAAAATCAAAATGCCTTGGAATAATTGTCTCTTTCATCCGTAACAGTTTTCCATCTTCATAACCTGTCATGATTGTTTTCAATTTTTATTTGACTGAATTAATCTTGACTAAACCATCTTCCATAATCACCTGATGTCCTGCTTGTCAAATCGTGACTAGAGAGAGAAAATTTTTCTTAAAACTAGGTACATACCATACATTGGAAATCATTTTTTCTCCAATGCCAGGGAGAAAAACCTTTACTACTCCTTTTCCATAAGGAGTATGTTTTGTATCATCAGTAAGAAAAATGGAATTAAGTTGGCAATCTTGAAAATTCCAGAAAAAATCATCTCGACAAGTCATGTGCTCTGTAGCTCCGGAATCCAAGATCTAGACATCTTCATAGTCACTTCTAAGATGGGATGAATGTTGTGATGCTGGTGAGGAAGTAAAAACATATTCTGAGTTATCTTCATCTTGATTATTGGCAAATTTCGTTGAATGCTGTTGAAACTTGGGAATTTTATTAAGTGAAGTTTGACAATCTTAAACATAATGGCCAACTTTGTTATATCTTCGAGACATAATTTGACTTAAGTCTCTTCCTCTTCTTGAAGATTGTCCTTTGCCTCTGCTTTGACTTCTATGTTGAGATTGTCCTCTACCTTGATTATTGTTTCCTTGTCCTTGAAAATTTCCTCTTCCTTGGTTTTTTCCTCTACCTTGAAAATTATTTCTTCCTCCTCTGTTAAAATTGTTTCCTCTGCTTTGGCTTCGACCTTGATTATGTGCTGCTTGATTCTGATTCCCTCTGCCTCTGCCTCGAGAACTGTCTGTTCATGATTTACTAGTGGTGGGCTCTATGAGAAAAAACATCTTCACCAACTTTCTTCTTCTTCCCAAAAGTTTTATCATGTTGAGTCAACATTTCACAGAGTTCATCAAAATTTAGTTTCTCTAATTTCCGAGTTACTTGTAGAGTCTCCAAAAAGTGTGTGTAGGAAGAAGGAAGTCCAAAAATTACAATTGTGACCATAAAGCTATCATCAATTGCGGGAAAACCGGCATTAGTAATTTCTTGCCTAGTATTCTTAAGTCTTGAGATATATTCAAGAACATAACCGCCTTCAGTTAATTTTTGTCGCAACAATTTTAATTGTAGATCGACTTTCTTCGATTTAGGCTGAGTATCAAAGAGGTCTTTAAAATTTTTCAAAGCATACCATGCATCTGTAGCATTTTCTATATGGACATACATTTGATCATTCACAGAAGATTTAATAAGAGCTAAGGCTTTAGCATTCTCGATTTCCCATTTTGCTAGTGCAACTGCATTTGTGGGTTTATTTGGCTTAACATCTCCATCACATATTCCCTGCCATAATTCATTGTAAATGAGAGTGCTTTCAATGAGACGATGCCATGTTTTATAGGATTTTGTGGCTTCAAGTTTGTCGGAATCAGAAAATAAATTAATCAACTTAGACATTGTAGCATTGAAGCATCGCACCAAGAATCAAAACAAGATTGACAAGATAGTTAACACACCACACCACACAAAAAACATGATCTATCAGGGCTTGGCCTTGAGCCTCGAATAGCCGTCAAAATAGGAAAAAATCAACTGAGCTTTGCACTTGGCTCTAGTCAATTTCTCAAATTTTTACAATGCAACTTTCAAAATTTGACTTTTACAATGGTGCTTTTGCACAATCTGGTAAAAAAAAAAAAAAACCCCTGAAAGTAAAATTACTTTGAGTTACACTGTGATGATCCCAATTAAAAAATAAAAAATAACTTCTTGAAAAACAAAAAAAATTACCCAACACACCCTATTTCTCACAAAAAAAACATTATTTTACAAATAAGAGAAAATTCCTTATCTCTCCAATTTACAAATTACAAGTAAGGAAAAAAACTTATCACTCCATTAAAACTTTATGAAAGTCTTTAAAACCTTCGTTAAAAAAATGAATGAGTTGCAAGTGTGAGACTGGTAGCGTGGAGTCCGATTTCTTGCTATTGAATGATGATTTCAATTGCTGCATTCATTAACTTATAATTCTTTGCTATCCATGAAAACACCAGATCTGACAAATCTATTCATAAAAAATCACAACAGAAATGTAAGATCCAAGAACTGTGTGATGATGAATTTTCTAAGAGAAATTCAAATTATTTTTGCTGCCGCAGGGACATCAGCTGATGTTCGATGCACCAGAGATAATAAAAAACGCCTTGGGGATAGAAAAAAAAGTGAATAAATGCCTTAAATAAAATGGGTTCTCTGATTCAACCTCACTCTCTTGATATCCGTTGAAAAATTCACAAATTATTTAATTTCTACACTTGAATCTGGATCCAAAACCCATCAAAAAATACACGGTTAATATATTGTATTGCAGAGTACAACTGTGACAAAGAAACTATCTCCAGATTTGTGTATTGAAGGGTCTCTATTGTAGTTATTAAATGCCTCCATAACCAGATTTGAAATGAAATCAATGTTCGATCTATGAACAACGATCACACTGAATTAATGTGTGGAACGTTGAGAAACAACGACTAGAATTTTAATTCTCCAATTACTGCATGGAACAGCGTCTGGTCTATGAACTTGGCCTTGTTGCTCACAAACAACAGCTCTTCTTCATGTTCATTTTTCATGATATAACTTGTCTACCATATAAAAGCACATGAATAGAGGATCCCTGAGGTTCCGTTTCAGTTTCTTTAGTGTTTTTAGGATCTGTATTGTGGGAGCCTGCGCAAGCTTTTGTTCCTATGTAAATCCGTTGATCGATCCTCTAGTTTTGCACCAGAATATTTTGAGGGAAATTAAATATCGAGGACAATTAAATATTGTAAAACATTGTTTTAAAATGCAGACAATGAAATTCAATGCCAATTAAAAAACGCTTCAACAAAATCATAAGTCAATGCCAATGAAAACGCTGGAGGACGCTATTTCTTATTGCTGGAGGATGTTGTTTGGAATGGAGCACTGTTTGGAATGGAACATTGGTTCTTATTACTAGAGGATGCTGGTTCAAATTCCAGACCACAAAACTGAATCGATGCCAGACTGCTCAATGCAGGTATTTGAGCATAAATCGATGTCAACCATTCTCATAAAAAATGCGGAATCGATTTGTAGAATCGATTGAATGTTTTGAAAAGATTTAAAAAAAAATTCAAATATACACGCTGTCCTTTTTTTATGTTTTTATTCACTCAACGAATTTGAAAAAGTCACACAGATTTGCATTTACTACTTTAAAAAAAATGATTTTAGAATTTGCAGATCTAAAATAAATAAATAAAAATTCCAAATTTCATACCAAACTTTTGTTGATCACTTCAACGGAGTTGAGTTTTCCATGATCTGATAGAGCTGGAATCTCCTCCTCAAATCAACTGCAGCATTACTAGAGCTCTGATATCACAATAATGGCAGAACTTTCCTCAGACACATAATTTTATTAATCAGAAAAAAATTTACATAATATGAATTTGCAAGAGTTTACACCCGAACAACACAAACACTCTTGCAATGAGCTATTTATAAGCTCCATGTCCTAACTACCTCTAATTATGGATCACTTATTAAATAAGAAGTGTCCATCTACAATAAATGCTACTCAAACCAACTAGCTAACTAATCTCCTAAAATAGAGCCTAAGATACGACACATTTGGAGATTCATATCTAGTTACAACAATATGCTAATTCTAAAATTATCCATTAAATAATTAAACATTCTAGAATAATAAATATTAGTTTAATACCTTAACTTAATAATTATTTTATTCTAATTTTATAACCTATGATAAAATTGTATTTTTGGATCATCTAACAGCTATGTACCAAGGGGTTGAAGGAGCCACTGAACAACTCTACTTCATGAACCAAGGGAGGCCACATGGACCCAGACCTTACTAGTAGGGAATGCAAGGGACATCCTATAATTATTTAAACCCTAATCAATCCACTCACATGCGTTCTTAGGGTCATGTTGAAGCCGCGAAAATCAAGTCTACAGTAAGGGGGATACCCACCTGGTCCGGACCTTGGTTAGCAGCTCCTTTTCCGTTTGCTATAGTGGGTCTGACTGGGGATATGGGACCCGTTTCCCTTATGTGTGTGTGTGTTTGAGAATTGATATTTCCTTTCTAAAACTTCCTAAGTGAGATTCTCTAATTCTAACTCTAATCTAATGATATTCAATTGTATTCTAATAAACAAAAGTATCTGATTCTACACTAACCCGAGATGTAATATTTCCGTTATGAGATCTAAAATGATTTCAAATAACAATTGGTAATAAATATCATTCAACTGTTATGAGAAAAGAATTCAATAGAGATAAACCACTTCGTATAAAAAGTTAAACGAAACAGTTGTGAAAACATATCGCATAATAAGCACTCATACATTAAGCATAATAAATAGCTATACCGTACAGAAGTTCCAAATGATAACTCATGATTCACGCATCATATATAAACAACTAAACATGAATATCACTTTAACACAAAGGCAAAAATAGTTAAGAGATAGAAGTACCATTATATAACTAGTTCTACTCATAGCTTCAAGTGATAATGATTTATCTCTTCTTAATCCAACATCCACTAAGAGTACAGAAGTGCAACATCAGTAGCAGATATTAAATGCAGATATCAATAAATCCTATTCCATTCATTCATCAAAATCTCCTCAGAGGGTGCAAAAGTGCGTGTTCTGAGGACAAGTTTTTGACAAATTTCAGGACCCTTCTCTAAATGCATGAGAAGGGTTTAAATACTACTGATTAAATCTAAAAATAATTTATTAGAAAAATGTAGGATACAGTTTAAATGACCGTCCTTCTTTCAGGCAAAAATAAAGCAAAATTAATACTAACATTGAATCTAAAACTAAAAGTAACAACTAACTATTTCTGTATCTGTCCCTTGAAATTGCAAGTGTTCAACATTTGCTTGAGAAGAGTCGGCTGGCTGACTTCAGACTTTAACTATCCTGCGAAAACGAAATCAGCAAGAGCTAGCACCATCTTCTCAGCAGAATCGATGATGCATTTGAGAGTCATGCACTGGTTGTGTGGTTTTACCAAATATGCCCACTAAGAATCTCAATTCAACTTAGTTAATATTTTGATTGATTTTTCCTTTTCTTGAGCCTTCTGCCTCCAGCCTGTTTGCAATTTCTGTACATATATACATACCATTTTGAATATATTTCTGACAATTACCACTAGTTTTAGGATTCAAGTTTTACTTTTTTATCTCTAGCATTCTTTCCTACAAATTTCTGGGCTTATAGGTGGCTGAGCAATTAGAGGCTTTCCTTTTCAAGAGGTTTTTCTTAGCGATGCATGATTAGCACTAGGCACTAATCGCGCATCGGAAACTGCCTTCGTTTCTTGATATGGGCTTCCCTGGTGTAATTTTTTGCCTCATGCGCGCTTTTTGTTAGTGGATATAAAGCTTAAATTTCATGAATGTAATGATTGCGTAAGTTCCCAAGTCTTAAATTGTCTTTTTTTTTTATGTCAGCATTGTCCAGTACCCATTTAACCATGTCTGTGTAGGGGATAATCTTGGGCCTCGCCACTATCTGGTACAAGAATGAGCAAGCTAGCTCTGTCATAGATGCCTCAGAAGACCGATGTGAGCCTCCAGTAAGGTTAGCCTCCATTATTTTTGGATTCTCTTTCTCAAGTAGATTGTACATGCATTCCCAAATGTTAATACCAACATCTCTGTTATAGGCGGTGTTTGTATACAAGGGCGTCATTTATTTGTCTTAAGAACTCAGAGCTTTGCCTTTCTTTCCCATAATATCCTGAATATTGCTTTGTATAGTTCTCTGTTCTTCATTCTTGCAGTTTAAAAGTGACGTGAGAATAATGATAAGGAAAGTTGTCGGGAAAGCTTTAAATGCCGAAGACATATAAACATACAACCTTATGTGAAATGGCTCTTTGATAAGCACAAAACCATATTTCATTAATAGTTGACAACTAACTCATTAATTAGCATTAAAGCGCATAACTAGGTCTCGGTTGATGGGAAAAAGCTTTCTCGAACAACGAGCCTGAAAGATCTACGACGAAGCGATTTTGCGATTTGCTTCGCAATATCGTAATATTGCTGGAGTGCGGCATATGACAATTATTCGTTAATGTGTTTTCTGCAAAATGCAATTTTGCGATATGCGCCATTGCATATCGGCGGTTTGAGGTTTTTCAGCATAAGTGATATTTGAGGCATGCGATGCAATATATGTTTTTTAATATGTAATCTCGCATCGGGATCTTGCAATCTTAGAATTTGGCTTCTAAGGAGGTATCCATTATCCTTTTTGCAATGCGATATTTCTTCAGGAGTGATTTTATCCTACCTTATCATAAAACTTAAGCTTTTTTATATTTTTCAAGGGTATTCTCCTAAGTTTATGATGGTAAGTTTTATTTTAAAAGTAAATACAAGCACTCATTGATTTTTTAAATTTTTTGACTAAGGGCCCGCACTTATTTAGTATTAGTAATAACACTAAATAAGAAGAGGGTTGTTTTTGGCCACAACAATTGGTGATTCACATGGAAGAACCTGTTATCTATGCTTTTCTTTTGAATTTTCTAAACTTCCAAAATAGAAAATTTTCCGAAAAATTAAACTTTACTATAGAAAGAAAAAGTACATTATGCTTTTTCCTATCAATGATATTTTGTTTCTTCTATTTTTTAACTTTGATTATTTAATCCCTCAAGCTAGTCCTTGTATCTACATCAGTCACTTCTTGGTTTATAAATATCAAAACAAAGCTTTCTCTGTAAATCAATTTTAAATATGCTCATTTGTCGTAGGTAGAGCCTCTGCTGCCAGCAGGCGTTTATAGCCTCGACAGGGTTACCTGTTACCCAACAATGATCTTGTATCCTACTTAGAGAAATATACAATTTTCAAAGAGAAATCCATATCCACACTTATTGCTTTCATTTTCTTTTTACCCTTAAAGAACAATTTCTTGGTTTGATAGCCAATTTATCACAGAGTCATTCACTTGATTTATAACTTTGCTAAACAAGTTGGCTCGTGATGAGACCCCTTGTCTTTTGATTGCAACAATCTTGAGTCATTTCCCTATTGTGGTATGCAGTATTGGCAAAGTCAGCAAGTTATAATATCTATGATCATGATAAGTCGTCTCGTGATGAGACCTATTACTCTTTAAGTTAAAGTGTATCTTGGATTTTTTTTTCTGAACGTTGTAGTTTCCTAGGTGGGGAGGAAGTCATTGTTTCCTTAAGATAGCTCTGGATGACAATTGTAGAGTTTTTGGAAAGAGCTTTTCTACAGAGAATCTTCGTCTTGTTATTGATACCTTTCATTGGACTAATACAAAATAATTTCCCACTAAAGGTCATTTTTCGTCAAAATTTACAAACTCGAAACTAGTATCATTTTTAGGCCTAGAGACCTTAACTATATCTTTCAATAATAACGATCAATTTTCTAAAATAATTCTATTTATACAAGTGAAAAAACAAAATCTAGAAGAGAATTTTTATCTTGTTCGTAAATCCCAAATGCAACCATTTACAACTGGTTTTATTATAGAAATAAAAACTAATCTACAAAATAGAAGAATGATCTCCTATGGAAAATATTTTTTGAGGATCTATCTGTTAATAGGTAAAAATCTCTTTTTCTTGTTAAATCCTATAACATAAAAGTGGACAAACCTATGACTTCTGTGATTTGGAAAGGGCCAAGCCACATTCATTGAAATTTCGTATGTTTCCCTTTTTCCTCGTGAGCCTTGTCCCATTTTAAAACTAGATCTCCCATCTGAAAGTCTTTTCTGAATATCATGTTTGAATCAAAAGAGGCTTTACTAATGCTTGGTGATAAGCATGAGTTATTTTGGTTTGTTCTCATTGTTCTTCTAACTTAATTATTTCCAGTTGCCTTAGTTGTAAGGAAGAAGTTGGTGCTTCATCAATATATTGAACTAAGGCAAAAGAGGGAATTGCCAAATGAGTTGGAAGAACCACTTCTTTACCATAAACTAAATTAAAGGGAGAAGTGCCAATAGAGGCTTTCTGCATTATTCGATCTACCCATAAAGCATATATTAAAGACTTATGCCAATTTTTGTGGTTTTTTTCAATGGTTCGCTTAGTGATTCTGATTAAGTTTTTATTTGTAGATTAAGCTAACCTATTCCCCTATGGGTAATAATTGGCAGAGTATTTAGGCTTGAAACCCCTTTTGAGTGCAAATTTAGTCATAGCATTACCAGAAAAATATGATGCATTATCAAACATTAAAGCAGAAGGCAACCCAAACCTAGTGATTATGAACTGATTTATGAAATCGATGATGTGTTCAGCATTAGCCGTCTTGAGAGGAACTGCTTCTACCCATTTAGTAAAGTAATCTGTTGCTGTAAGGATATATCTATACTGTTCAGAGGAGTGAGGAACGATCTCACCTATTAGCTAATTTAGTGTGAGTTTTCATCTCTCAAGCTCGTAGTCAACCTTCGCCCTGAAACTTCAGAGGAAGAGGCTCGTTTCTTGGAATTAATCCAATTGGATGAAACCCGTTGTGACACCCCCTTGGCTAATGAAGCACATAAGAAATGAGTCAAGGCACAATTTGACAAGAATGTCAAACCCCGTGTCTTCTAAAAGGTGACCTGATCTTACTTTACGATCAAGAATCTGATAAATTGGGAGTAGGTAAGTTCCAGTCTTTGTGGATGGGTCCCTATATTGTTAAGCATGTATTAAAAAAGGAGCCTACGAGCTAGAAGATTGTGATGGGATTCCACTGGCACAACCTCGAAATGGGTTGTACCTTAAGCGTTACTATGCTTGACCAAGCGTAGTAATCTCTTCGTATGCTTTTGTTACTTTTTTTTCTGGTCAAGAGTAATCATTTTGGTTAGGTAATCCACTTTTGCATTTGTTGAGGATGTCAGAACTATTGGAATCATTTGTTGGATACGCCAACGGAGCTAGTCGTGTATGCAGAACCTATCTTTTGTAGCCTGGGCCATTTTTGATCCAAGTGACGAGTTAGGGAGTTTCAGAAGGGTATGTATTGGTTGGTCAACAAACAACATCGCTGAATATAGCGCATTGATAGAGCTCCTCTCTGATGCCATTACACAAGGCATACGTGGACTTGTCATTAGGCTAGATCCACAACTCATCATTCTATAGTTTACCGGCATCTATTCCGTTCAAAATCCATCTATCTATCATATGTTTCTAAGGGTCAGGATTTAAGAAAGGCAGTTTGATTCTATTCAATATGAACACATTTCTAGAAACTTAAACACATTAACTGATTCGTTAGCAAATTATGTCTTAGATAGACATTTGCAACATTTATAAAAGAAAAGCATTTCATCAACATTTGCATCAGGATCGTATAACTTAACCAAAATAAAGCTCTGAAAATCAAAAATATATATAACTATTTATAGTTTTTACAAAATGTTCTGTGTATAAGACAAAATTGGTCACATGACCCCAAAAACTCAAAAATGCAGGAAAGCATCCTAGACTAATGGTGCTATTGATAACAAGTCACCGCCTGTGTGATCATGCATAGGAGCCCAGTCCATCGACTCGGCACACCAGTAGTATGGCGCTGTAATATCAAAGGTAACTCGTCGGTCCTCACATCCAAAATACTAAGGGTGAGGCCCTCGATCTGATCCTGCAACATTCCAAGGGTCTCAGCTACATCCAGATCGCAAAGGACAGCCCTCCCTAAAGCCTCTCCTACTGGAATGGCAGCTGCTACCCTTGGGTGCACTGTTGGTCATACTGGTCCAATATCTGCATGGATACGTGAGTTTGATTAGTCTTGATAACACTTAAAAAACACAAGAACATTATAAAAGTAATAAACAGAGACATGGTCAGAGATTTTTACCTATGACACCCCACTGCTCGCCAGCTGGCAGCACCAAATCTGGGTCACCCTGAAAATCCATCCCGGCATATGGATATTTAGCATAAACCATCTGCTGACGGTTGAACCACTTGAAGAAAGCATCAAAGAATGAAACATGTGATTGACCAGCATGTCTAGCCATAAGGTCAACCGATCTCTACATCCGTGGCTCTGTCAGTGCTTATAGTTCGAGTGAAATGTATTTTGGCTACACTAGTGGGATCTTCTCCAAGGAAAAAGCAGTCAGAATAGAACCATAGCCAATGATCTTGGATCTTCCATTTTTCACCTTGGTAAGTTGTTCTTTCATCATCGAAAGTACTGCATGACACCAGTTGAATACCTTTGGTTCAAGGCACTCTAAGGCATACTCCATATAGGACCTGTTGGCCAAGTGAAGAGTTGTGCTGCTTGCCAATCTAGCAAAGGTGAATAAGATAGTCCTCAAGGACCAATCAGTGACATCTCTAATACTGATCTTGCCGTCCCTACTCGGCTAAGATCGATTTCTACAATATCAGTGAATGTAATCCTTCATGGATTCGCCCCCACGGGCGAAGCTTGATAGTGAGAGAGGGACACCACGCCTCGACAAACTGGTCAAAAAAATAGACATCCTCAACAGTTAAAGGGATGCATTTACCTCTAATCTGGAACACTTGGTTGCTAGGATCCCAGGCATCGAGAATATATTGTAACAAGTTGATTTGTTGCCTCATGCTAGATATGCAGAAGAACCTGAGCAAGCCACAGTTTCGTAATGTAGTTACCGTACCCGGATCATGTAAGGCAATCATATCCTCCTCTTCATGCTCACATTCACACCATGTAACGACCATGTTGCTCTGATGAGTCTCTGAAGAACAAACAAGAGAAGAATTAGGACCCTGATTTGGCAAAAAAAACAGGGAAAATTTCCATGAAAAATCAGTGCACAAACTTTCCTCCTTGCGCCCATCACACCCTAGCTGTGTGCTGGGTGGGATACATACTGACTGGCCAATGGTCAGCTCAGTATGCATCGCACCTTTCGATGTGTACTAGGTGCGATGGGGAGAGAACAAAATTTTCAAACCCTAGAGGCTCAGAAAAGCAAGAAAACATGCACAAAATCAGAAAAGGAAAGAATGCAATTGAAGTGCTCAGGTTTAGCTCCTACCCAGTCTAGACATTGCTAAAAATAGTCCACAGGATCTCCCAGAATCAGCTGATGAAAATTGAGGGGGAAACACACCTCCAGAGCTCCAATAATCCCAAATTTGAATGAAATGGTAAAATGAGAGGTAAAAACTACTTGTATGTTATTACTCACGAAATTCAAGTAAAGTATTAGTTTTTTAACTCATTTTTCAAGTGTGTATGTACATTTCTAATTAGTTTGATGAAGCAATTGAACAGGTAGTACGATCACCAAGAGAACATAGTGTTAATGCGGAATAAACCTAGTGATGAGAAAATGTTCCCCCAGAGTTTAAGCTCATTAAAAAATGAACCCATCCTTCAATAAATAACCATTGCGATTGCATAATCATCATCTTTTAAGCCTTTGTCGTGTTCTTACCATCACCTCCACTCTTTTTTAGTCGATCATACACCTCCATTTGATTGTTTACCCCTTTTGAGGAACAGCTGTGACGAGTGATTCTATTAGCCATCTTCTTTACACTGTCGTGATTGAGAAGTTCCAAACCTTACCTGGAACCAGCTTCTATCCGGAAACATCACTCGTTCCTAAAAAAATGAGCCTCCTTTAAGATCATTTCATATGACTCGTAAAATATGAAACGATTGCCAAGTGATTGGCCTCTCCATCTCGTTAAAGTGATTGGAAGTGCCATCCCTCCTCTAGATTTTAATCTTTTTGGACTTGAGGGATCATTACACAAAAATATCGAGCGCTTGTCTTGTTTGGCTCATTAAAACTATAGAAAAGTCATCCCTTTCGTATTATTTTATACTTTTTTAGACTTAAGGGATTATATTACGAAAAAGGATTACCAGAGTTTCCTTTCCATCTCCTTTCAAACTCTCTAAAATTGAAAAGGACCGAGTTATCTTTGTTGTTAAACTCGTTAAAACAATAGTGAAAAACTTGTCCATGTAGACAAGAGTGAGTTTTACTGTCGCTAGGATCGTTAAGACATAGGGACGGGTTTGCCTGAAGGGAAAATTATAGAACAAGCATATGTTATCCTCTTCAAGCTTGACAAAAATAAAGAGGTACTGGTCAACAATGACTCGGAAAAATTGGGAGGAAAACTTGAAGAAACTTTATTGGTAGTAGGTCACCCTTGAACATGACACTTTCACTCCATCACCATGATTGAGTCGTGTTGGGTTATTCTGTTCACTGGTCATATCACCATTGGTCCGTCGTGCCATCCATTTTTGGGGTTAACACTACCAATCCATTTCAGTATCGCCAATATTTCAAGAGAATTCGCTCAGAGAATTCACCAACCCAGCTTACATCTCATCCGCTTCAATACCTTTACGCTTCATTCTTTCATGACCACCACCATGAACCTTGTATCATTAGATCGTTTTCACCTCCACAAAATCATTTTCTCCATTTCGTGTCCTAGATGTGGGATTAATTAAGGCCCTCCTACAATGGGTCACTTCTTGTCGACATCAGCTCATTATCCAAGAAGTTGACTTAGGAACAACCCTTTCAGTACTTTGAAGCTTGCATGCCTCAATGGCAAGTTTCTCACTTTCGGCGACATGTTTACATCAATGGCCTTCGACCAGGAGATTTTACGTGGTGGTCGACATCGACTCATGTATTCGCACCACGTGAATTGTACTGCGATACCTTGATGGTCATTATCATTATTGGTGATTCGTCTCGCACCTGTTAACAACTTACATCATTGGTCGGTAATCAGGTGATGTCTTTCCATGTTTGATGCTAGAACATCCTTTCACATGGATCAACTTGTACTTCGAGTGAAGATCGAACGAGTTTGAAGACCCTAGATCTAGTTTCATCCATCTGGGCTATGATGTATTCGGGAAAATAAAGAAATCAAATGTACATCATAGCTGCATAGATAATCATCCAAGCTAAGGGATTATGGCTCTATCAGAATCATCAGTCTGCCACACAGACGGTTGTCTGTCCTATGTACATGAAAATGCATTTATAAATCTGAGCATGGGAATGCCCACCTCAGCTAGATCATGAAAATATTATGAGGATAATGTATTGTATTGTATCTTATTACAGGTCACCTTCTAGTTCGAAAAACCTTGGATCCTCATGATAAAGCATTTCACCCAACATCAGAAGATTTATGACCTCATGCTTTAGGAGGAAACTGTTATAGACATATTTGGGCACTTCAACCCCAATCTCATATGTCCATAAACCAAGGGCTTCTAAGCACCTAAAATTTTTGTTTCATACCCTAAAAGAACAAGGTCAGTTGATTACATCATCTCCCAGAAGTTCTCTCTGAAAAACTACTCAGAACTAGTCAAAACTAGACCGTACAGACTGCTCAGTGTAAGGGATGTGATGCATCTTACCTGCTACATGCAGAAAGTGTGACACATACTGAAAAGCCCTTCTATAGGGTGCAATGAGTGAGAGTAGACAAATTCCAGAGGCAGTTGGCTAGGTGGAAACCCAAAGAATCTTCTAGAAACTACCCATTTGACACTTGTCTCTCTAAATTCACCTAGGGATGAGTAAGAGATCATGAAATGTCAAAGTGGAACCAAGAACTATTAGATAAATGACACTAATCAAAACCCCAGAAGCTAACTCACCCACCTGCAAATATCTATATATGGATCCCTCATCCTAGAGATCCAGGAGGCTGGAATTTTGTACCTTGTAAGGAAGTGCTATTTGTTTCTCTATCGAACATCATAGTGTTGGGTGATCTAGCTTTTCATAAGGTGAAGAGGGATTTCATGCTGAGAGGATGGTGCTGGGTCTGGTCAATGGGTTGTAATCCTCTCTTCTACTACTTCTATCAATAAAGCTATTTGAATTTTCCTCCATATTCTTCTATATCTCGGAATCTTGTATTGATATATGCATTTGTATGGTTAATATATATCTAATCCTATATTGTTTATGATTATAGATCTCTATGCTTTGATGGTATTATGCTTCTTTGACTCTACAGGTGTTTTTTGAAGCAGGAGAGGTAAGGAAAGAGTGGCAAAGCTCTATCAAAGGGGAGAGGAAGCAAGCAAGGAGCCAAGCAAAAGACTGAGGTTAATACTCTCTACTTCTCTCCCATCTATTTCTCATAAAGGAAAACACAAGTGACTTTAGTTTGTTTGTTTCTAATACAACTACCCATCTTAGTGGGACTAGCAGCTCTGAATGGACACTAGTTTTCCCCATAATAGAATTGTACCTTGTTTGATCATGAGACAAAAGATTGTCCTATGCTAATAGCTAGGATATGTGACAAGGGAGTGCTACCGTCTCCCACGACTGAGAACCTGCAGATGATGAGGTATGAGCCATGCAAGGAAGATCTGAATGTGAACGTTGTGCTCTGAAGTGGAATTGCGACAAGAAATGATAAAGGCAAACATCCCAAAGATAGTAATTGGGTCCGTGAAGCACCAAAGAAAGAAGCAGAGTTTGATTTGGAGCATGCTAAGGAAACGTTCATGGAAGCTAAGAAGAGTTTCATTGATGCCTCCACTTTAGAAAGAAAAGATAGACCAGAGTCGGAAATGGACTCATCTATGCTTATGACTTTCTCAGAAATATGCATGAAGTTACTGCACGATAGTAAAGATATAAAGGGATTACAGGAACTCATTAAAATATGCATTGGGACAGCACCAGAAGAATTTCGTGTAGTCTAGAAGATTGGAAAACGTAAGATAAGGACATGAAGAGAAATGAGGTTAACCCCACATATTGGAGAATATGATATGGACCAAGTAATTATGGATTTAGGATTAGACGTAAATGTTCTACCAAAGTAGACATGGGAGTGCATGGGGAGGCCTATGTTGCGATAGTCTCCTATTCAGCTGTGAATGGCGAACCAACAAAATATAATACCCATAGGACGATTGGAGGGAATCACTGTGGATATTGAGTGAGCTAGTGTGCTAGCAGAATTTGAAGTGATAGAAATTGCTGATGACAACAATCCCTACTTTGCACTCTTAGGAATTGATTGGGCCACTAACATGAACAAGGTAATTAATCTGAAGAAGTGCAAAATGATTTTTGAGAAGAAGTATCTACGTGTAGTTATACCCTTAGACCCTGCTATAGGATCATGCTACATAGTGTCGGTGGATGACTATGAAAACGACGATGATTTAGACTAATCTACAAGATAACTACATGAGCGCTATGCTAGGTAAATCCCAGCATGGATGGAAAGATCTAATGGGATCATGAAAGCTCCTGTATGTCAGATTCATATGAGAAGATAGAGTCATAGCAGAACCGGTCACATGAGGTAACCATGCTAAACTATAATATGATGACAAGATTGTTGCACTTCGTATCGACAAAAGTGAGGGATATGCATACATATGATGGGTTAAGTGAGGTAGATACTTTGCTAGATAAGTTTGAAAGGGAGGTGCTGGAAAAGAAACATTTCCTGCCCTTGAAATGGGTATTGCGTGCTATGCCCACGAGGTGGTGGGGTACGAACAAAGGAAGCTTTGGAGACTGAAGAGCATGTAGGAGGATGATGCACACATGGTTTGGGAAGCCTAAAGTGTGATTGGCCGATAAATACACTGGATAGCATGGTCCGTCCACGCATTTGTCTAGGTGGGTACAGGCATAAGGAAACCAACCTACAAGGATACACATGAACTTCATGTTGGGAGATACTATCAATACACATGTGTTGGGGGGGCAAATGCACCAATGAATCCTAAATTTGAAATGACAAAATGCAAAGAGAACGATAATGCAGAATGTTATCCACGCGGAAGCATTTAACAAGGCGTGTGAAGCATTAAACAAGGTATGTAGCATGTAGCGAAGTAATTGGGACATGCACATACCCAGACAGATGCCTTTTTGGTTGCTTGATAGAGTAGAGGCTGTAATGCCTATGGAGTCTATCGTGTGTAGTCCACGCATGGTGGCGCTCTCGGGAGTAACGAACCCTAGAGCCCTGGAAGAAAGGCTTGTGTTGTTAGAAGAGTGCAAAGACAAATGGTTGGGATTCAATGAGGAGATCCACTAGGGTGATCTTGGGCTCCAAGAACTCATGAATGAAAATTTCAGTTGAGGGAGAAAAGCACCATGGTAAAAGCAGAAGTCAATAAGCTAGAGGATGAAATAAAGAAGGACTTTCTTGATAAAATGATGGTGGTGATAGAATAGAATGAGCTCGTTTACGTTAACGAACTAGGGGACTACCATTGAGAGTTGATCAACTTGATACCTTGGATTGTACCATATGTTATTAAGGAGACCTCAGATAGGGGTGTGATGCGATTAGTGAAGTCAAATAGTGGACTCTTCCCAGGAAAAGTAACCTTTAGCGAAGTTAAATGATGAACTTTTCCCATCTAAACAGCCACAAGGAGCACTTCCTTAGTGCTCCAGGAGGTTGAAAATAGGTGCGGGACTATAAACTACTCTGCTCAAGAGCTATGTGATGTCAGGGTTGTGCGCAAGAGTGAAGTGTCACAAGGTTCGCGACAGTGCAAGGGTATTTGTGGAACCGCGCAGGTTGGCTAGAAAGTGACCATTATAGTCATTATTCACAATGTGATGCTTGGTTTGAGACCAAATGGAGTAGGCGACAGACATTTAAGGCTGGTTTTATGGGCTATATTAGGGAAAATCTATCGCCAAGGGAGCATTAATGGACCAGATTTGGGGACAACAGTCGAATTCGAATTCCAAAGGTGCTATGAATTACAAAGATCTTCCCAACAAACAAAACTTCAACATTTGAGAATTGAGCTATTGCACATCAAGAGATCTATGAACCCAGATCTGTTTGATCTTTTGAAGTCGAAGGCATTGTTTCAACACTTACTTGAGTAGTTGAGAGTTTGTGGAACAGTAGTATGACCATGCGAGAGGAAGCCATGGATATCGGAGAAATGACCATCGAAGAGGCCGTGTAGTCCATGACGATAGAAGACACCCTAGAAAGCATTGAGATAGTTGCATAAATCCCTAAATCACCGCGCACATCGAGGCCCAAGAAATACAAGCTGCCTATGCTATCGGTGTGTGTGTCCCCTCAAAACCCATTGAGAACTAAACTAATGGAAGAAAAGGGGAAAGAACTAACTAACAAAGCCTCTGACCAGGTTTGCCGTATATGTTCCTCTGTAGAAGGGGAAGGAAAGGGTGTTGAAGGACCTATATGAGAGAAAAAGCTCTCTACAGACTCAGCTACTCCCCAATCATATCATTTTTTTATGGAGCGCACTTAGGACAATTGTTGGCTCTAAAGTTTGAAGATTGGGATCTCATGAACCATGAGAAATTGCCACACTTGGAAACCCTGCAACTCATGAGGCCAAAGAAAAACACTGCTCTGGGAGTCATAGAGTTGGAGCCACATAAGTAGTTGCACAGAGTAGAGAAAGCAAGGTTGTTAAACCTACTCTATTTGTCATTAGGTAGCTACTCTACTTGGTGCATGATGGGTGCTTGCGGTTAGAGGAGCCCATCCCCATCACACACCACCTAATTCATAGAATTACCAAACTCGCTTGTAAGGGGGAGGACCCAACAGATATTTCAAAGGGTAAGAGAAATGACCTAGCCATCGTGGAGGCCATGAAGGTAAAATTCAAGCTAGAGAAAAAGAAGAGAGGGCACGTGATCTCCAGTATCAACAATAAGGCAATCAGAGTTTCCACCCAGATACTCACCAGCAAGGTTATGTGGAAGTGTCATGCAGATGAGGTGCCTGGACCAGTGATAACATTTTCCGCACAGCGCACGAAGGGGGTCTAGTTTAACTGGTCAGAGTTCTTGTGTAAGGATTTCCTGGAGAATTGCCGCAAGGCACAGCAATAGGGGAAAGCCTTCCACTATGCATGGCTTCTACTGTCCATAGTACTAGTGGCTTGGGAATTGCCTAGGCACAGTCAGTTCCCCAAAGTTGTCCAAGATCTTCTAGAGGCAGTGAAGTATGCTTGATTGTGGGCCACTAAAAATGTGTAGAGGATCTGAGATAGTAAGATATTCTAGGCTTTCATGGAGATGAACATCAGAATGGGGATTAAATGCTAGTTTTGGTTACCCCCCACTATCTATAATATTTTACAAAGCTTCACGGAGTTCAAGGTGGACTTCCGTCACATGTATATCAGGGCATGCAATTACCCCACGAAGAAGTGGAAGGATCTCTTGTACCTGGCCACAGATGATGTCATATTCACCATACTTGAGTCGTGGACTACGGTCTCTAAACAACACGTCCAAGAGGTACAACAGGCAGATGCTCAATGCATTGTCGACCTTGCAGTGGTCCAGGCAGAGCTGGGAGGTCTTTGCATGATGATCTCCACATAGATGTAGTGACTCAAGGGTGAGTCATGATGTTTATGTTGGGGGCTTGTTGGGCATGGGATCGCCCAAGGGAAGTTTTGGGGCTTAAAGCGAGATTTTGACTAAATCTGATGTAAAGACTCCACATTTTGTGGGTGTGAAGTGAAAACTTGTAAATGAGTCATAGGGTTGTCCACCCTCATTTTTGTAAATTTAATGTCAGCTTTAGAGCTCTACCCATGGTTCACAGACCATGGGATTGTATAAAGAGAGCATTGCTCTAAGTTGTAAGAAAAGGGGAAGTAGAGTCATGAATGAATGATGAAGAATTGATTATTATCTAAGTGTAGAGTCAATTCGTTGGGGTGTAGAGTAGGAGAAGGCTCTACAGCTGAGTACGCATAGGCTCAGTAGTCTGGAACTGAGTGCGCGGACACCTGCAGCTGAGTGCACGCAGAAGGTTGAGTTTGTAATTGATTGAAGAATTAATAAAGAGACTTTTATACCATTACTATGTATTTATTTACTATTTTTCGCATTGAATGTATTTGGTATAAATTCCATTTCTATTGCTTATATGCTTTGTCAACATATACAATTATGTTGCTTAAGCGAATATAAGATAAGTTATCTGTTTACGCGAAGTTAACTAACATTTATAAGAAGATAAGTAAGATCCGCGGTGTAACTTGGGGAAATAGTGCAGATCGCTGCCTTAGTAGCATGAAAGCACCTCAACCCCTAATTATGTTTGTACACAGGTGATTATAACATATCATGAAGGCCACTCAGGTCAAAGTAGTGCACGAAGTGACCTGCGCAAAGCCATTCAAAGTTGGACTAAATCGACCACTTAGACATCTCAAGGGAGCAGAAACTTGGTTCTAGTATCCCCCCATACTGCATCGAGTGAGACCTCAATCCATGCTCCATGGTTGTTTCCAAAAGGGACAATAATAAAGGGATTTGTTTGTTTAATTAACTCCGAACATGGGTTAGGCCTCCTCAAGCCAACATGGGTAAATGAAGAGATGAAGATGCAAGTCACCCCATTGTAAGTTACATGGGAGATGTTGAATGGAGCCTTTAGAAATAGGTATCGATCATAGGAATACAAAGACCAAAAAATATGGGATTTCCATGCAGTGTGACAGAATGGTAGATCTACTAAAGACTATGAAGCTGAATTCTATGCGTTGGTCCATCATGTGGACTATATGGTAGATGATAAATGTCAATCTGAAGGATTCCTACATGGGCTCGATCCTTTGGCTCGAGCATAAGTTTTCATGTGGGAATGCTCCACTACGGAAACAACCACTACTTTGACCAAACAAGTCCAAAGGATGATAAATATGAAAAAAAATGGTGGTTGATGAAAATATAGAGAAGGAATCCTCCAAGGGGGGTGTAAGTAGAAAACGGGGACACCAATATTAATCCCAAGGAAGACGAAACAATGTTGCTAGGATTTATAGTGAAACCAATGGGTTTTCTACAGAATAACATAGGGGTCATCCATACTTAAAAATAACTAGTAGTAGAGCTAGAGGAGTCGTTGGCCAAGGATAAGGACATCTAGGGAATCAAGGTCAATTAGAATGTTGGGAATGTGAGGGTCCACATTATAGAAGGGATTTTCTGAAGTATCAATATGAGACAACAAGGACATCAAGAAAAAGGAGAAAAACCATAGACCCACAATCAAATTCATGCCATTGTAAACCATCGTCGAGATGAGCACTAAACCATCACTTTGGAGTCTGTGAATTTCCAAAGAGGGAGTCCTTTCAGTCAAACCATTTTGTATAATAGGCCATTGGGTTCATTGACTTAGGGATCATGAGCTTTAGCAAGTCACAACCCAATGGGAACAATATAGTGTAGTGTCAACTACCTGGGAAGATGTAGAAGTTGATTTTCATGACTTTCCTTATCTATTTTACTAAATTCAGTCATGAACTAGATAGGATTGCAAAACTTAGCTTAGACAAATACCTTTGTGGAGTGTCTAAATGATGTCTTATTGTTTAAATTTTTGATACATATAAATGATGCACTATGATAGAAGTATCATGATATGATGGTATGAGGATAATGATGCACTTGTGGTTCTTCTTTATTTAGTTGTTACGATATTGATGTTGTATGTTCCTGATGAACATGATATGCATATGGATTATGATGTTATGATTTCAAGTTAGATTGACATGTGTTTATTTTATTATGTGATGTCATGATATGTATTTGATCTTGATTTCTTGATGTTATAACTTATGAGGGTATTTTGTGTGGTAATCACATGTAGATTTTCTGACATGCATGAGAATGTAGTTCTTTACTTTTCATAGTAGGATGATTAAAAATGATGATATGTTATTCTGATGACATGCAAGAGTTGGAATGTGGATTATTTTCTATGATACTATGATTATAACTAATGCATTTGTTACATGTTGAGATGTGGCGATTGACAGGAAATTCATAAATGGGCCAAGAGGGTTAGTTGATTTGATGATCTCGTGGGAGCCCACACTTGCAAGGGAGAATATGTAACACCATATGGGATGGGGACATACTCAATCAACACTACATATGCCATTGGTTCCTGTGTATTGTATAGCTCTTGATGGATAGCTCTTGAGGGGCTAAGGGACCATCTTGAGGAGGCCAAGTGCCTAATATTGTAGGCCAAGTGGCTAATAATGGATTGTGATGTCGATGCCTGGTAGGGGTGTAAGGAATTCAATGCCTAGGTATGTGCACCTTAGTGAGTGTGGAGGGAGTGGGTTAGCCTTTCAAGATGCCTGGAGTACTGAGCCAAGTGCGTGCATTAGAGCAGATGAGATTTGAGTTGGGTGCGAGCCTTGGACTATGGTACAGACCGATCAGGCTTATTCATAGTTCCAAAAGTGGGAAAAATGACAGAGATTCCTTGGGATTTCCTAGGTGTTGTGGAAACTTTCAATACATGTTGGTTACACTAGTTCGGTAGAGGGTGTAGGGAAAAATGTAAAGTAATAAATAATTCAATAAAATAAAATGTTAAATGATTCAACTTAACCTCGAGACAAAGTTCCCTAAAGAGGGGAAGTATGTAATGTCCTTAGTAATAATAATAATAATAAATAATAAATAATAAACAATAAATAAATAAATAATATGGTAAACAAATAGTAAAGGATGAAATAATAAATAATAAATAGCTAAATAAATGTAATAATAATACTGAAAATATATATAAATAAACTATAAAATGAGTAAAAATAAGTAAAGTTAATAAAAAGTAAAAAAGAATAATATAAAAAAGAGCTAAATTTAGAAAAATATTAAATTAAGTAAAACTGAAGTTTCATGTTGACACATGGAATGTATGAATGCATGTCCCTTTTCATTGCTTCGTCTATTTAATGGACGATGAGGAAGATGAGATTCATCATTCCTTCATTTATACTCCTGGGAGAAAAGTGTTGTGAGACAAAGGATTTTGTGGCAGTAGTACGTTGATTGAGGGCTTAAGGTGGCTAGTCGTAAAAAGATTATGTGTAGCTGAGCTTACGATTGGGTGGAGAGTCATCCCCAAAATATTTTGTGTAGTTAGAAGATTTTAAAGAGCATTCAACTCCAAAATCACAAGTAAGGAAAAATGCCGATATAGGTAAGTCGTCTCTTCTCATGTTTTTTTGAAAAGTCTATGCTAAATAGTTGAATAATTGGGTGTTTACTTTAATCATATAAATTTATGTAATTATTAGAATATTTTAAATCGGGGTTGTTACAAATGTAAACCTATACTCTCTACTTTGGGTTTGTGGATCCTTCTGATGATCGTATGATTGTTTTTTACTTTGACAAATCGGAACATGGCACCCTTCCTTCATCTGTTTCATTTCAAATTCTAGTATCCATAATAAATGTCATTGTTTAATGGTGTATCATAGACGAAGGCGCCCCCACCTGTGTGATGGAAGCTAGTGTTTGGAAGCAACATGGTGTTGAGCCTTGCAATAGGTATGTATTTACTCTTGATTAGTGTCTCTTTCCTTCTTTCTTATCTATTTTGTGCCATGATATAATAACATATTGATCGGGTTTTGATAAGGAATGAATAAAAATTCTCTTGATATGATTTGACTGGCCAAACTAACTCTCGTTACGTTTTATGTAGAAAAACAACAGAAGGAACAGTTGTTGTTTCAAAGTCAGAACAACAAAAGATAATAGAGGGAAATGAGATGTGTCGTGTGTGGTTGAACCAAGGAATGAGTCAAGAAGATTGGCGCAAGATAGAAGAATTGTTTGAAGATAGCATTTAGTTGTGAATCCCTATGGATCTCCTGATCCTGAGTGTTATAGACATATTTGGGCACTGCAACCCCAATCTCACATGTCCATACACCAAGGGCTTCTAAGCCCCTAAAAGTATTGTTACACACCATAAAGGAACAAGGTCAGCTGATTACATCATCTCCTAGAAGCTCCCCGAATAACTACTCAGAAGTGATCTAAACTGGACCATCTCACTTGCTTCATGGTCAGGGTGCGATGCATCTCACCTACTGCATGCGAGGGGTGTGATGCATACTTAAAAGCCCTTCTATAGGGTGCAATGGGCAAGAATAGACAAATGGAAGAGGAAGTTTACTAGGTGGAAACCCAGAGAATCTTCTAGAAATTGCCCATTTGACACTTCCCTCTTTGAATTCATCCAGGGATGAGTAAGAGATCATGAAATCTCCAAGTGGAACCAAGGACTATCATAGAAATGATACTAATCAAAAACCCAGAAGCTGACTCACCCACTTGCAAATATCTATATATGGATCCCTCATCCTAGAGATCCACGGGGCTAGAATTTTGCATCTTGTAAGGAAGTGTTGTTGGTTTCTTTGTGGAACATCATAGTGTTGGGTGATCACGCTTTTAATGAGGTGAAGAGGGTTCTCATGCTAGGAGGATGGTGTTGGGTAAGATCAATGGGTTGTAATCCTCTCTTCTACTACTTCTATCAATAAATCTATTTGAGTATTCCTCCATATTCTTGTATATCTCTGAATCTTGTGTTGATATATGCATTTGTATGGTTAATATATATCTGATCCTATATTGTGTATAGTTATAGATCTCTATGCTTTGATGGTATTATGCTATTTTGACTCTACAAGTGTTCTTTGAAGTGGGACAAGTAAGGAAGGAGTGGCAAAGCTCTGTCAAAGGGGAGAGGAAACATGCAAGGAGCCAAGCGAAAGACTGAGGTTGGTACTCTCTGCTTCTCTCTCATCTGTTTCTCATAAAGGAAAACACAAGTGACTTTAGTTTGTTTTCTTCTAAGATAGCTACTTGTCTTGGTGGGACTAGCAGCTTTGAATGGACAGTAGGTGTCCCAATAACAAAATGGTGACTCCACTGGGGAGCGAACAGTTTGTTTGCTTGTTTCTATTTGTTTTCTTTATAAACTACAGATAGATCTTGAAGTTAAGCCAGCTAGCCTTCGAACTGATTTTGCTATGCGAATGAAAAGTAGATCAACGCTGCTTCAGCCAATCTTCGGGTTAGTTTATGAACTGAACATCTGACTTGCAAACATCCTAAGTGCCCTAGTGGTAGCTCAAGTAACCTCATTAGATCAGCTTCTATCCTTTGTGTTTATTGTGTATCATTAGCTCAGCCTAAAAACCTGAACTAAGCTACAAACTGTGAGCAAAAACCAAGCCCAGTATCATCCCTGGACCATCACATTGTCTCTCATTGGCAGTCTGGATGCATCACACCTCTTGTGTGTTGTAGGTGAGATGCATCCCTGTTTCCCAGTATTACAGGTGCAATGATTAGGTAAGACTATTTTTGCCTCTAGATTTTGGTTTTCTCTTCATTGTCTTCAACTTTATTGTGTAGTTTTGTTGTCTGTGATCAGTATGCCACTATTGAAACTCCCTTCTTGTGCATTATTCATCCTCCATTGTATAAATAATTGCGAATGTTTTTATGTATTTTTCGTCATTTACAGTTCTCCTTTTCAAACAGTATCTTAATCAAACTATCTTCTTTTTATTTGAAAGTGTCCCAAGTGTTGTTCTCAGTCAAAGATAAGAATCCTCCTCTTTTTTATAGTTGATTACACTTTTTCTCTTGTATTTGATTTGAATTAATAGTATTTAAAGTGTCAAAAGCAGTTTTCAATTCGAAATCGCAAAGTGTCATCTTAGTCTTCCTTTCATTTTTTGAAAAGAAAATTGTTAGTACTGTCGTTGTGAAAGAAAAATAGTTCAGATCTGTAAGTAGCATTCCTTTTGTCATTCAGACATTAAGAAAGCGGAAAACAAATACATGCATGTGCATTTGCATTTAGAGTGCTTGTGGAAATTGATGTAGGACAGTGCATCTTAGTGTGTGCTCTCCGCTCTATTTTGAAAGAATCTTGCTTCTCTTTCCTTAGTAGCTAGGATTTTCATTGCAAAAATAAAATAAATGATTGTTTATCATGTTAGATTTCATATTTAGGAATTGTATATCTACATCACACGGTGAACCTTAAAGGAAAACTTCTTAAGAAAGATAAACTGTAAAAGAAATTTCAATGAACATAAAAACGCTTTGGAACCTAACGCACAACATTTAGAAGTCTAGGCTAAAGATGTATTTCGGCATCGTAAATCCTGGTAACTATCGCTTTCATCGTAGGTTGGGTGATTCCTCCTCTTTGAGATGATAAGTTCCAATACAGACTTGTGCTCCCATGTACCGTCGAGTATATATTCGGAGACCATAATAGGCTATATCCTTTATCCTTGGGAAGCCGTGTCTACCGCCCTATCGATCACAATGCACCGAACAAAGCATTCAAGAAGATTGGCTACCGTACCATAAAAAGTATTCTGCAGTTTTGTGATTGGTTTGGTAATCCCTCTGTCTAGATTTCTAGAGAAGTCACTTTCATTCCTTTTCAGACTCCTTAAAAAAAGAGGTCCATCTAAGCACTTTTCAGTTCAGTCTCATTAAAAGTCAAAGGTGACTAGAGTCATCTTTAGCCTTTTCTCAACTTTTAAAAATTGGAAAAGAAAGTTGTGTCAAAGCGTCATAAAATTTATTTTAATCGGAATAACATGACTGTTCCCTCATTGGTCTTAGGTTGAGAAAATGGAGTCCACTAATCAAGGATTTCCCCTTGGAGAGAATCCTAGTCACTTCTCCTCTTGGGGAGATGTTGGTGCACCTCATATGGCCACATTGTCCCTTCTAGCGTGGACAATTGGCTTGTTAGTATGCCTTTTCTCGATCTCTATCGTTCAAAACACCATGATTCCTAAGCAATCAAATCAGAAACCAGATGATACTGGAGTTACCCCCCAACATTCTTCTTCATTTTTTTCTCCCTCTCCTTCTTCCTCTTTGCTTGGTGAAGCTAATAAAACTAAAAACCAAATAACTGAGAAGAAGAAGAAAGGGAAGGAGAAGAAGAAGAAGAAGCCAATGGCAAAAGGGGGCAACCATGCATTGTCCAGTGAGAATCCACACACTGCACCATCCAAACCTAAATCTTCATGTGTCATTTGCAAGGGAGACCACTATCATCGATATTTCCCTTGCATCCCACAAATCTTAAGGGACTGGTCTCCCCACATCCACAATTTGGTGTCCTCAACCTCTGATGATCATGTTGAAAGTACAGCGTCAACTAGTGAAAACGAGGTCAATGGACAAAAAGGAAGATCTAAAATTCCTTGTAGACTGTGTCAAGGTGACCATGCCATTCACCGTTGTCACTTCCTAGATAAAGCTAAAATATTCTTGGATAACCGTCCTGCTTCACCGCTACGGCTTTGTCCTGGATACAATAAACTCTTACCGAGTCCATCACTAGTTGAAAATCCAACTAACACACCATTCTGGTCGGTCAAGGCATCTATCATTGAAGATAAACCCTCTGAGTCCACACTAGACCAAAGTCAACAGGTCGAGACAAAAATCGACCTAGTCTTGTCTTCAAAAGGTCTATCTTCAGATGATACAATCACAAAGAGAATGAGAATGACACTGTTCAAATTCTTTTCATCAACACAGAATCCAATGAACATGGGGGAAATCTACCTGTTCCTTTACAATAGGAAGGAAGTTTGTCAGAGATTTACCTGGCCATTTATTCAGTCCCTCCTCCAAGTAATCTAGTCGTTTCCTTTGATCAGAATCTACTAGGCAGACCCTGTCTACCATCTAATGTACCATTCCGAATCATATTACAAGCTTATAAAATGGTCATGGTTGGTACTATCATAGATGAAGGGGCTTTTGTGAGTATCCTTTCCTCAACTACTTGGAAAGTGCTTGGTTTGCCATCGCTTCTCCTTAAGATTCAAAATCTGATAGGCTTCAACAAAGGAACCAGTCGACCATTAGGGATCCTTCCAAGTTTGCCTATAACTTTGAGAAGGAAAACTATTTACCTGAATGTGATGGTAGTCCAAGGACCTTTAGGTTACAATCTACTCCTTGGGCATGACTACATTTATAGCATGGGAGCTATTGTTTCCTCACTCTTTCGAGTGATGTGTTTTCCGCATGAAGGCAGAGTGGTCCAGCACATAGACCAGCTTTCATTCGCTACTTCAAAAATAGCTACTAGTCAAATGCCATCCCTAACTAGTCCTTTTGCACAAGGAATGTCTCATCAATCTCCAGTCAATCCACCTAATGAGCGTGAGTGATTTGGTGAATGTGACTAAACCGAGGGGCATGCACCCTAGTTTACTTCGGTAGGAAAACTTTAGGCATAGGGTAGGTTTCCGCGGAGGATATATGACTAGTCTGACACACTCGTCCCTTTAGGAAAATGGGATTAGAATGGAATAGGATTCCCTCGTCAAAGGTTAGGTGATTGGAACTAGAATCACCTTTGTCAATTTCGATGGACAAAGCCAAGGAAGTGTTTTTGTGTGCTATGTAGGTGGAACCATCTTGCTAATGTACGAACTTCTGTATGGTAACCTGGAAAAACTACTTATCTATACCTGAGGGCATGCATATCTTTTTGCATGCAAGTGAAAAGTGACCATTTATTTTCTTAGTTTGTAGGTCCTTAACCCTTTAAACTCGTAGGTTGGTTGTTTCTAGCTTGCATAAATAAAGGCTCTGGAGCAAAGTTTCGAATGGGGAAAGCTCCCTAAAAAATGAACCTATCAATGAGACATCCTTATTATATGACTGGCACGAGCAGTTTTACCCGAAGTCCAAGCTCATTAAAAAATAAACCTAGCGATGAGAAAATGTTCCCCAGAGATTAAGCTCATTAAAAAATGAACCCATCCTTTCGTAAATAACCATTGCAATCACATAATCATTAGGTTTTGAGCCTTGCTCGTGTTCTTACCATCACCTCCACTATTTTTAGTCGATTATACGCCTCCATTTGATTGTTTACCCCTTTAGAGGAACAACTACGATGAGTGATTCTATTAGCCATCTTATTTACACTTCCGTGATTGAAAAGTTCCAAACCTTTCCTAGAACCAGCTGCTATCCAAAAACATCACTCGTTCCTCAAAAAATGAGTCTCCTTTAAGCTCTTTTCATTTAACTCGTAAAATATGAAAAGATTGCTGATAAATTGGCCTCTCCAGGTCATTAAAGTGATTGGAAGTGCCATCCTTCCTCTATATTCTAATCTTTTTGGACCTGAGGGATCATTACACAAAAAGATCGAGCACTTGTCTTGTTCGGATCGGTAAAACTATCGAGAAGTCATCCCTTTCGTATTATTTTATACTTTTTCGGACTTAAGTGATTTTATTACGAAAAAGGATTACCAGAGTTTCCTTTCTGTCTCTTTTCAGAATCTCTAAAATTGAAAAGGGTTGAGTTATCTTTGTTGTTAAACTCGTTAAAACAATAGTGACAAAGTTGTCCATGTAGACAAGAATGAGTTTCACTGTCGCTAGGCTCGTTAAAACATAGCGATGGGTTTGCTCGAAGGGAAAATTATAAAACAAGCATATGTATTGTCCTCCAGCTTGACAAAAATAAAGAGGTACTGGTCAACAATGACTGGGAAAAAATTGGGAAGAAAACTTGAAGAAACTTTATTGGTATCACGTCACTCTTGAACATGACATTTTCACTCCATCACCATGATTGAGTCGGGTTGGGTTATTCCATTCACTGGTCATATCACTATTGGTCCTCCGTACCATCCATTTTTGGGGTTAATGCTACCAATCCATTTCATTGTCACTGATATGTTCAAGAGAGGTCACTCAGAGATTTCACCAACCCAGCTTACATCTCATCCGCTGCAATATCTTCACACTTCATTCTTTCATGACTGCCACCTTGAACGTTGTATCATCAGATCGTTTTCACCTCCACAAAATGAATTGCTCTATTTCGTTTTGTAGATGTGGGATTCGTTAAGGCCCTCCTACAACATGTCACTTCTTGTTGACATCAGCTCATTGTCCAAGAAGTTGATTTAGGAACAACCCTTTCAATACTTTGAAGCTTGCATGCCTCAATGGCATGTTTCTCACTTCCAGCGATAGGTTTACATCAATGACCTTCGACTGGGATATTTTGTATGGTGTTTGACATCGACTCATGTATTCACACGACATGAATTGTATCGTTGTACCTTGAGGGTCATCATCATTATCGGTGATTCCTCTCGCGCCTGTTAACAGCTTACATCATTGGCTGGTAATCAGGCGGGGTCTTTCCATGTTCGATGTCAGAAAATCCTTTCACATGGATCAACTTGTACTTCAGGTGAAGATTTAATGAGTTTGAAGACCCCAGATCTAGTTTCATCCATCCAGGCTGCGATATCCTCAGGAAAATAAAGACATCAAACTTACATCATAGCTGCATAGATAATCATCCAAGCTAAGGGATGATTGCTCTACCAGAATCATCAGTCTGCCATACAGACGGTTGTCTGTCCAATGTACATGAAAATCAATTTATAAAGTTGAGCATGGGAATTACCACCTCACATAGATCATGAAAATATTATGAAGATAATGTATTTTATTTTATCTTATTACAAGCCACCTTCTAATTTGAAAATCCTTGGATCCTCATGATAAAGCATTTGACCCGACATCAAAATATTTACGACCTCATGCTTTAGGGGGCAACTGTTATAGACATATTTGGGCACTGCAACCCCAATCTCATATGTCCATAAACCAAGGGCTTCTAAGCCCCTAAAAGTGTTGTTACACACCCTAAAGGAATAAGGTTAGCTGATTACATCTTCTCCCAGAAGTTCTCCTAGAAAAACTACTCAGAACGGGTCAAAACTAGACCATCTCACCTGCTCCATGGTCAGTGTGCGATGCATCTCACCTATTGCACATGGGGGGTGTGATGCATACTTAAAATCCCTTCTATAGGGTGCGATGGGTGAGAGTAGACAAATGGCAGAGGCAGTTTGCTAGGTGGAAACCTAGAGAATCTTCTAGAAACTGCCCATTTGACACTTGCCTCTCTGAATTCGCCCAAGGATGAGTAAGAGATCATGAAATATCCAAGTGGAACCAAGGACTATCAGAGAAATCACACTAATCAAAAATCCAGAAGCTGACTCACCCACCAGAAAATATCTATATATGGATCCCTCATCCTAGAGATCCAAGGGAGCTGGAATTTTTCATCTTGTAAGGAAGTTGTGGAGTACTAAAGAAGGTGTGTTTTTGGTAATTATTTCAACATCTTTTCATTAGAACTTACAAACCTTTTGCATCATGAACTAAGAAAATGATAAGGAATTGTAATAAAACATGTGAGATTAATATGCAAGACGAAAACACTAACAATTGTCATTTCCTTATGCAGGAAGAAGGAAAAATAATAAACTATCGTTCCGAAGGAAAGGACAAGGACGGGGTAACCACTGTCCCTTTGACAGGGAATCGTATGCAAACAAGGCAAAGAAAATCAAAGCGAATCAGCCCTGGAAAGGAAGTGGAGATATCGGCTTGGCGCAGGAAATGAAAGAGATGACAGAGGACTAACGGTCCGGCGAATCCCTCAGGATCCTTGATCCTAAGGGATCGTTGTTTTATCTATTTCTGCACTTAGATATCTCCACCTTCACCATTATAAAATGGGCAGCACTGTTAGCTCGAGGAGAGTTAGAATTTGTTACGTTTTATGTAATTTCCTTTTAAGATCAAAACTTTGATCATCGAATCTCGTTAAGAACTGATCTATTGTAATTCCACTTTATGCATTAATACAAACTTGGTTGCTATTTCATCTCTGAGTCTAGAATAACTTCAAGCTATGTACCCATGGAGGCTAAGGGCTCGGCCCTAGAAGACACTTGCTCCTATACTATTACATTTGGTTTATGTGTGGTTTTCTTATCGACATTATTTGGTAATCTGATGTGTTTTGTAATTTTACATCGCATGCTCTGTTATGTTTAAGTTATTAAGGTTTCTAAAGACAGAACTATTGTATTGACTCTGCATCGTATCACTGTTCCTTTAGGTGTTGATAAAATACTGCTAGTCTTTACAGAGCCTTTGTGCTGTCACTTGTTCATTAACATTATGGAATTCATCTTGGGAGTTATGTTCTTTGCGATTGTTGGATCTATGAGCAATGTTGTTCTATTTTGAAATGCAGTCGTACTCTTTCTAACTGATATTGATAACTAGATCAGATTACTATTCAAGTGTGCCGTGTGTGTATATATGGTTTTGAAGCACTGTTCTATAATTCATCCTTAATCAGTGCTGTTCAATTTTGGTGTGTTATTCAGTCCGCCCTTACGAGCGAAGGATTGTCGTTTGATTCCTGTAGATTACGATTAGTGCATTTGATCTTATAGACTAAGGTGTTACTGTTTGTTAGACTTGGTTGCCTTTACAATTTCTTAACTGCTATTCCATTTCATGTTTGTTGTTCTATTTCTTAATTTTTGTTCCATTTCTTATTTACTGTTTCATTTCTTGTCATTTGTTATTTTGGTGTGAAGAACGATCTCAGGCTGTAGTGAGCATTGACATCTACTGTCCGGCTCTCAGATCCACGATCTATTCTCTGGTTTCCTTTTCCATCAGTTTACAAAGGGATGAGTTATTGCTATCGAACCTTTGACTGATAAATTGCTTAGTTTTCTGAATGTGTGGTTTAATCTTTTGAAGTAGTTAGCTGTAAACAAGCATCTGTTTATTCTTGTATTTTCGAACACTGTGCTACTAGAATTACTCTGGAAAATGATAGCCTCAGACTAAGAAACTCTTTGAAATAAAAAAATGTTCCTGGATTGACATATTAATGTGAGGTAATTAGAGGTGAAAGAGACCCATTTTATAGTTCCACATTTTGGCATCGTTTCCGGGGAAAGAGTGTAGCCATTTGTTCCTTTTTCAGAGTAGTGTACGAACCTGCTAGGGAAGAATTGGGTTTTGAAAATGAAAGGTAAGAACCTATGTGTGGAGGAGGTAATAGCCCTACTCCTCTGCCCTCTTTCCTACAGATTTGCTGTTGTTTTGTTTGGGTAGAATTTAGTAGTTAATTTGTGTGCATGACTAAGCAGAAAAAGCCAGAGAATAATTCCAAACATCTACCCAAGCTAGAAAACGCTAAGGGGCCGGTGACCCTTGGCCGACCAACCTTCATAGACGAAATATTCAAGAAAGAAGAATCTCAGCCCTTAGTAGGACCCAAAAAAGTTATTTCTAAATATCCTACTAGTTCACTTCATGCCACAATATCACCATTTGTAGCCTTTGCTGGGGTGCATAACCAAACTGAAGATCAGGACTTTAAAGAAATTGAAAATTCTACTCGAGAGCTATTGCAGGAAGGGAATTTTAGTAATCTTTGTGAAGGAGGAGGAGAGACAGGGGAAACCGAGGAACCGAGATCTCCTCTTAAGACAACTCAGCCATTGAACAGCCCAGACAAGGGAAGTGCTGCAAAAATCATCTTTGAAGAAACTCAATCTCCTCAAACATTAGGCACTCTCATTATCCCAGATAGAGGAAGTGCTATTAAAACTCTTCCTATTAAAGCCATTCCCCCTCAACCTGGGAATACGCTCCTAGATATCCCAGAAGGTTATTGGCATATATTCGATCAAATGTCTCAAAACCAACCAAACACCCAAACCTCTACATTACAATACCCCACAGTGGATTTTACAGCAAATGCGCCTATGAAATCAATCCCTCTTCAACATATCCCTACATTCCACGGTCTTACATCAGAAGACCCAAATGCATTTCTATTTGAATTCGATGTGCTGTGTAGGGGATATGATTACACCACCGACCCCGATAAATTGAAACTATTTCCCTCTACACTAACAGGGGCTGCTTCAAGATGGTTTATGGGATTAGGTGGCGGGGTTATAAATCACTGGGATCAAATGAAAGAATCTTTTCTAAAAAAATATCAGGACTATTACAGGTCTAGAGAACTGAAAGACGAAATATTCCAGATCATAGCTAGACCAAACGAAACATTAGAGGAGTATGTGGAACGTTTTCGGTATAATCTACAAAGATCTCCTTATGCATCACTGCGTTTACCTGATAATGTGTTAAAAACAACATTAATAAGTGGCATGAAGGAACAATGGATTGAAACATTAAACATTATGGGAAAAGGAGATATTTATCAAGAAAATTTTGATGACATTATTGATTTATGTATCAGGAGCTCGAGAGGCAGCACAAGAGTAAAACTGGCAGAACATGATCGGTTTGTAAGAGATAATAAAATTTTGACAAAAGGAGTAATGCATGTAGAAATTGGAAATTTATTGGAAAATTTTAAAACTGATACACTAGGGACAATAACTACACAACTTGATATTATGCAGGCCAAACAGAAGCAAATGGAGGCAGAACAAAATTTGGAAATCTTCTATCCCCGATGCAGGAAAAAGCATAGCCATAAGGAGTGTCCACTGGATGCAGTCCAAACATACGCCATCTGCACAAAAGATCACCTTATGGAAAGTTGTCCCTCACTTATTGGATTAAAAGCAGTATATAAAGAAGCAGAAGAAGCGCGAGAATCGGTGTATTTTCTCAACCAGTTTCTTCAATGGCAGCCGCAACAATCTGGTATGTTTCTAGACCTAACTTCTTCTTTTTAGCCTCCGCAGTATAATGTTCAACAATATAATATGTGGCAAAGTCAATTTCAACTCTCATTTCCAAACTGGTCACCACAGTCGTTTCCTTCATCAACCCCATGGCTGAATCAGGCAAGCCAACCTGGTTGGCTGAATCTTCCTTATACCCCACCATATTGGCAAAGTAACACATACCCACCACAATGGACTCCCCCTACTTCACAAAGTTCAACCTGGCAGACAAACTAGTAGAGATGAATGTATCAGCCTGTAGGAACCATTCTGCTCCCTCAACCTACACTGCCAGCCTTACAACAAAATCCCCAGACTAATATGAGACCACAACTCCTAGCCCAACCCAACCCAAATCCCAATAACAGACCGGTCCAATCTATCCAAATCATAGAAACACCAGAAATAGGAGCTGATCTGAGGGAGTGTAATGATCTTCAGTTAAGATCTAGGCATATTATTGAAACCGAGGGAGATAAGATAGTTCAGGTTCAAAATCAGTTACCCAGAGAACATCTGTCACAAGAAGAGGATGTGAATAAACAACAAACTCATAATCAAACAACCACATCCTCTCCCCCATTCCTAGAACAATTATTCATACCTCGACCTATACAATATCCTGATTTTGACGTTCTAGGAGAATTACAAAATTTGTACATAAAAATTCCATTCCTCCAAGCCATTCAAGACATCCCGATATACGCAAAAACTATCAAAGAATTGTGCATAAAGAAACCAAGGAGGAATATAACAAATATTCCAGGAGTGCAAGTAGTCGGCACTTTATCCAACTTATTATCAGGAAAATAAGCACCCATTAAATACGAAAACCTAGGAAATCCAATAGTAACTGTCCAAATTTATGGTCAGACCCTTTCCAATGCCTTAGTTGATCTAGGAGATGCAACCAATATCTTAACAACTACTAATTTCCAAAAGCTAGGCATTACATCTGTACAACCCACCTCTACCTTGCTAGAATTGGCTGACCAATCTGTGGTTAGGCCAGAGGGCACACTACATGATGTCATGTTCTCTGTTGACTCCTGGGAATATCCAACTAATTTTCTGATAATAAATCCCAAAACCTAACTTGATGGACATCCATTGATTTTAGGTAGACCTTTGCTTGCCACTACCGATGCCTATATTGGTTGTCGGCAAGGAAATATGATCATAACCAGAGGAGCAGATATCAAGAACTTAGTTCTATATCCTCTAGCACAGCCAAGTGTCACAATAGTCAAAACTAATAGGCACCTTGTATCATACCTTACTGATAACATTAGATCTCCATTAACTATACAAGAGGCACTTGATTTCAAAGACCAAACAGAAGACGATGCCATTAATAATTTCATTAGTCAAACTGAACTCACATCCCGCACACAATGTCACATGATAAAAGCAACATTTGATAGTGAATTAGAAGAAGATCCTCTTAAAGATACACATGATCATACAATACCTGTTACCTCTATTGTAAATAGAAAAATTGTGGGAATTGAACCGAGAAAAACCTTAAACATTAATGCCAACCTCACATCCGAACAAGAAATGAAGCTCATCCATGTGTTAAGGAAATATAATGAAGCATTTGCATGGGACTACCGTGATATGAAAGGAATTGAACCCCAGTTATGTACACACCACATTTATATAGAAAAAGATGCGAGACTTGTTCGTCAACCTCAGAGGAGACTAAATCCTCGTCTAAAAGATGTGGTAAAAGCTGAAATTCAAAAAATTTTAGATGTCAATTTCATCTATCCTATCTCTGATAGTAAATGGGTCTCTCCGCTTGTGGTAGTACCAGAAAAGAATGGGAAATGGAGAATCTGTGTGGACTACAAAGAGCTAAATAAAGCAACACAGAAAGACCACTTCCCTCTTCCATTCATCGACCAAGTATTAAACACTTTGGCAGGAAAGAAATTCTTTTCTTTCCTGGATGGCTTCAGTGGATACAATCAGATTTAGATTGCCCCTGAAGACCAAGACAAAACTACTTTTTTTGTCCTTGGGGAACATTTGCCTACCGAGTTCTACCTTTTGGCTTATACAATGCTCCTGCTACATTCCAAAGGGCTATCCTCAGCATTTTTGCAGACTTAATAAATGGAAGACTTGAAGTATACATGTATGACTTTACACCATATGGAGATTATTTCGATCCAGCATTGGATATAGTAGAAAAATTCCTACAATGCTGCATTGCTACCAGGATTTGTTTAAACCATGAAAAATGTATATGATGATGAGTGAAGGACTTATCCTTGGACACTATATTTCAGCAGCTGGCATTCAGGTAGACCCAGCCAAAATCCAAATACTTTTGCTTATTCCCACTCCTACCACTCAAACGGAGGTACAGAGTTTTCTTGGATTTTTTGGTTATTATAGGAGGTTTATAGAACATTATTCGCATATTGTTGCACCTTTGTATGCACTAACTCGTAACATTTATTTTCTTTGGATAGAAAAATGTGAACATGCTTTCAAAGATTTGAAGAAGCTCGTGTCCACATCCCCAATCCTTCGAGGACCAAATTGGGATTTTCCATTTCAGATATCATCTGATGCCTCAAATACAGCCATTGGAGCAGTCCTTGGACAGGAAGAGGATAAAAAACCATATGCAATTTAGTACATCAGCAAAAATTTATCCCCTGCTGAATTAAACTACACTGTTACTGAAAAAGAATTTCTACCTGTAATACATGTTGTTAATAAGTTCATACATTACATTACTATATATCTTGTTATCTTGTACAAAGATCACTCTGTCATAAAATATTTAGCAAACAAGCCTGTCAAAAATGGCAGAATAACTAGATGGTTGATTTTATTACAGTAATTTGATATTACAATCAACGATCGACCTAGAAAAGAAAATCCTGTAACCGATTTTCTATCAAGAATGCCAAAGCCAATTGATGTAGTAGTAGTTGAGGATCAATTCCCATACGAGCATCTGTTTGTTGTGGCTGTTCAAACACCCCGGTATGCTGATGTTTCCAATTACCTAGAAGTAGGTAAACTACCAAAGCATCTAACCCCTAATGAGCAGAAACAGATTTTTCAGCGGAGTACTCGATTTTCTTGGATTGGGGGCTATTTGTTCCACACAGGGGCAGACATGCATATCAGGAGATGCGTTCGAGAAGATGAAATCTTTGACATTTTAAAAGCCTGCCATGACGGACCATGTGGCAGACATTTCCCCAATGGCATAACTAGACATAAGGTGCTACAAATAGGATATTATTGGCTCACGGTTTTCAAAGATGCAAAGAAATTCGTCCAAGCCTGTGACAATTTCCAGAGAGTAGGACACCCAGGTCAGTCTGATGAGATGCCTCTGAAACCACAGCTAGTCATCGAACCATTCGAGCTATGGGCTCTTGATTTCATTGGACCAATTAACCCATCATCCAACCATAAAACATATATTTTGGTGGCAACAGAATATGTCACCAAATGGGTTGAAGCAGAGGCATTGCGAAGAGCTACAGAGGATTTTGTCATATAGTTCCTGTTCCATCTATTTGTGCATTATGGCCTTCCAAGGGAGATAATTAAAGACGGTGGACCACAGTTTGCTGGGAACAAAATAGCTGCAACATTCAACAACTATCATGTCCAGCATAAAATCACTACTGCATACCACCCACAGGCAAATGGGCGGGTAGAAAGCAACAATAAAATAATAGAAGCAATCCTAATGAAAACCATTGCATCACATAGACGTGATTGGGCTGCTAGACTACTCGAAGCACTGTGGGCTTATAAAACAACATGGAGAAGTACCATTCGTTACTCACCTTATCATTTAGAGTTTGGAAAACAACCCATTTTCCCCATAGAATTTGAAATCCAAACATTGCGAACAACACAGGAAGTTGGCTTAGATCTAACCGAGGCACAGATTAATCGATTACAGCAGATCAATGAGCTGGACGAAATTAGGCTCTCTGCACTTCAAAACACTGCCTTGATCCAGCAGCAGCGAGTTAAATGGCATGATGCTCTCATTAAAAATAATGTCTACCATGAAGGTGAATGGGCACTTTTGTACGACTCCAGGTTTCAGGACTTCCCCGGGAAAATCCAGACACGTTGGTTGGGACCATACGAAATCCAGAAGGTACATGACAATGGTACCCTTACTCTAATCACTATTGATCATTCTAGATATGCATTCAATGCAAATGGCCACTGAGTTCGTCTTTATCGCAATCCACTCACTCGAGAGTCCTTCTGCCAGTAGCTACGACGAGACTCTCATATGGAAAGTTTGGGGGAGGGAGAGATGTCTTCCTCACCTGTAACTTATTAAGAAATTTACTTCTTTTTACATTTTGTACATAATTTCTTTTCTTTTGTGAATCATATTTGTACATATTGTTGAATCAACGTTTTGCCGTTACTATTTTTTGTTGTTCCTTTTCTTAAAATGACAACATTTTCTTCCAGCTGTTCCTTTTTCAAAAGAACAACACCCTTTGGATCAGCCGTCATTTTGCTGTAATTTTGTTGATTTTCTTTATTTCTGTGTTCTGTTGAACATTTTCCAAAGGAACATCATTTTCAGTTTCTGCTGTTCCTTTTCCAAAGGAACAACATTTTCTATCTTTGCTGTTCCTTTTTCAAAGGAATGACATTTCTGTGTTTTGTTGTTCCTTTTTCAAAGGAACGACATTTCTGTGTTCTGTTGTTTCTTTTCCAAAGGAACAACATTGTCGTGTTCCTCTGTTCTTTTTCCAAAGGAACAACATTTTCGAGTTCTGTTGTTCCCTTTCCAAAGGAACAACATTTTCGTGTTCTGCTATTCCTTTTCCAAAGGAATAGCATTTTCGAGTTCCTCTATTTCTTTTCCAAAGGAACGACATTTGTTTGCTTTGTTGTTCCTTTTCCAAAGGAACAACGATTTCGATTTCTGTTGTTCCTTTTCCAAAGGAATGACATTTGTTTGCTTTGTTGTTCCTTTTCCAAAGGAACAACATTTTTTATTTCTGTTGTTCCTTTTCGAAAGGAACTGCATTGGTGTGTTTTTTTGTTCCTTTTCCAAAGGAACAACATTTTTGATTTCTGTTGTTCCTTTTCCAAAGGAATGGCATTGGTGTGTTTTTCTGTTCCTTTTCCAAAGGAACAACATTTTCAATTTCTGTTGTTCCTTTTCCAAAGGAACGACATTTGTGTGTTTTGTTGTTCCTTTTTCAAAGGAACGACATTTGCATCTTCTGTTGTTTCTTTTCCAAAGGAACAACATTTGTGGTATTTTGTTGTTCCTTTCTCCAAAAGGAACACCACTTGCACTCTTTTGCTCTCCCTTTGAAATAGCTTGTTCCCCTTACTGTTCTAAATTAAGGATGCTTATTGTCCCTGTTCTTTCAAGTCTTTTAGAATATAGCTATGCACTTATGCAATGGATACAAAATCACAACATACTGAAATCAGTGAATCATAAAATCGTTATCTTTATAAAAAATTGCTCTGAATTGGTAAGAGGACAGAAGGAGGGACACGCTTATTCATTATCTTTTGCTGTCATTGTTCTACTGATTTTGCTCTGATTGGTTATCTTTATCATTTTGGTCCCTTTTAATACTCTTTGATTATTATTCAGGAATAAGAGAAAAGGGTTTATATCTTCCTATTGAGATGTTAAGACTTCTTCCACCATTCCTACTCTTAAGGAGTGTTGAGCCACCCTTTGTATATAAATAGGGAAAGTAATTTATGAAAAAGAAAGAAAAAAGAGCAAACAATGATGTCTTAATGACTTATAAGTTGTGAAATGTAGGATAGGGGGTCTCATCAAGAGCCAGCCTACCATGATCATGACGACGAAAGCGAAGTGGAATTCCCACTATGGCCACCATACTAGGGATATGGTCCAAAAGATATATCAAATAAAGAACCCTTGGAATAGGAGGTCTCATCACGAGCCGGCCTGCCCACCTTTCACTCCTTCCTTGTGAATGGAATTATGGCTAACTGGTCACCAAGCCAGCATAATGGCTTACATTTTGATATCACACAACATTTCCTAAGCATACACAAAGGATCATGGTTCTATGGGTGAAATAAACAACTCTGCAAAGGTTATGGACACCTGTCAGCATCAAAGCACTGTTAATGGTATTGAAGTCACATTGTTTACACCAATAGGTAGTTATTAGCACCCTTTTGTTTCTTATGCCTTCGTAATCAATCATATATTATTTCCCAGACCATACAACGCATGTACATATATTATCACCAATCATGACAGAACAATTGACAATGACTGCATGAGACTCTATATCCACGACAGATGTCCTATCCCCAGCCTCGCATCATATCACTCCAGTCTCTTACGTATTAAGCGACCCAACTCTATGCCTCAATTTCGGTAATTTCCTACTTTTGTAAACATGGCATATTGCTATACGTTATTCCTTAAAGACTCTGTTTCAGAACGGGTGTTGCTCCTTTATTTGATGGTCGGGATGACCTATCACATTGCGGGGGGATAGGTTAACCTCATCATTCCCTGGATTACGTGTCACATCACTATTCGGGAAGCTGTGTACTGGGGTATAGCACGGCTCAACGGTATACTCATTTTTTATTTTTCTGCATGACTTTCTATCATAAGCCATTTCCATTGTATACTCTGCAGCATTAGATTTTGAGCGAGTCTTATGTCTGTTATTCTCTCTATGTTTCAACAGCGTGAACAACTATCGTTCCATTGAGAGTTCACAGTGAAACCATAAACATGGGAGGAAGATCGATTCGAAGAGAAACGCAGGTGTTGACAATATTTGCTGCTACGAGGGAAATCTTGGCAAGAGCAGGGTGGTTGAGTTATCTCAACCGCTTACAAGAATCCAACGAGATTGTGGAAATTTAATTCTTGCAGAACTTGCAAGAGGATCACTCCACAATGAGGGGGAGACGCATAGCAGTCACCGACGACATAATCGCAGAAGTTTTGGGACTGCCAGCCGCTGGACCTGTATGGATGTTAAAGAAGGAGAGATTGCAGAAGATCATAGAAATCTTCCAAGAGGAAGGCCAGAGCCTGACAATTAGAGGAAAGGGGGTTCTACCAGCAAAATTAGGAGAGCCGTGGGCAGAATTGGCGAAGACCATTCAAAGCTACATCACCTATGAAGGTAGAAAAGACGTGGTAAGACCACGACATCTTAAACTCTTAGCTGTACTAAAGAAAAAATGCTCTGTAAATTTACCTGCATTTTTTAATTCATTACTTCATGACGTTGCACGGAGCATAAAAAAGGCACAACATGTAGATTTAGTGGTTAGTCATCATCGGTTGATTCGGTTAATAGTCAGCCATAGCCTTACCCAGCAGCAGAGAAACTGGGAAGAGCTAATTGCCATGATAAATGGAGGATTGACCACACCATCCCCAAAACGTAAACATTCCACCAGTAGACCTGAGTGTCTAGAAAAAAGAAGGAAATCGGTCTTTCTAGCACGACTATGAGGGAGGCTAGAGAAGCCCCAACGAAACACCAGCCAGCCAGTAGAGATAGAAGATGATAAACCCCCACGATTGGAAGGGAAGACAATGAGAAAAGAATGCGGGAAGAAGCGGAAGGAGAAATAGAAGAAGAAGCGAAGAAATCTGAGCAGGAGGAGGAAATGGAACAGTAGGAAGGTAGCCCATTGCAGGACCCATTGGGAGAAGATGAATTGGCCAAAGTTTTGGGGAATATGAGAAAATATGGCCAACCTTCCAGTCCATCAGATCTCCATGCCGAAGAGGAACCTCAGAAGGGAAATGCACCCGAAGAATCACATGTAGAGGAGGTAGAAGAAGAGAATCTGCCTGTTCATGATGAAAATATGACATGAGATGCTGAACAGGAACAATCCGTTCCTAGCCAGACGACACCAAGAGAAATTCTGGAGGAAAGGGGGGCAGAAAAGGAGGTCACCCAAGAAATAACAGAACCAGTTAGGGTTCTTGCCTCGGAGCAACCAGAGAAGAGCAACGAAGAAGCACCCCAAAGAGAAAATCAGGGAATTAGTCACAGTCCAGGCCATAGTGAACAACCTGTTGTTCCTTTTAAGGAAATTCAGGAAATTAAGGAATTGCGAAAGGAACAACAGAGACTACTGAATATAATAGTTCAGCTCCACCAGCAGATTAGGATTATAAAAGAAAGGAAAAGGGTAAAAAGGACTTCGGGAAGGAAAAATGCAACCACTCAAGTAAAACCCCTCAAGACAAAGTGGCAGAAGACTAGAGTCCATCCTGTTGTTCAAAACCCTGTCGAAAACGAGGCTGCTGTTCCAAATGATGCTGAGGAACAGACTGTTGTTCCATTTAAAAAGGAACAACAATGGACTGATATCCACATTAAGAGAGAAATGGATGATATGTTGACCCGCGATAAGGAAATTCAGGCGGAGACAACACCTTCGGGAGTGATAAGGGTCATGAATGCAAAACAGCGCAATAGGAAAATTCAGGTAAAACTCCTGGCCTCCACTGCCGCATGGAAAAGAGATCCAAAAACGGTAACCCTACGAATGAGTTTGAAGCAAGCTCAACAAGCAACAGAAACTCTTAGAGAGCAAATGGTCCCTCGAGAAAAGTATGAAGAGCTACAGCAGCAGCTTAGGAACTTCAACCTATCCGAAAGCCGGGACTTTGAAGGGTGGCGAAGGGAAGAAGAAAAAGTCGCAAAGATAACTCGTAGGTTAGATATAGTTATCAAGCAGATGGATACCTTATGTTCTTTATATAATGACGCCGTAGCATGTAGAGCCCCTGCTAAGAATTATGCCTTTTTTTTAATGAAACAATATTTTCAATTGAAAATAAAGGCTGTTAAAGCAGGTGCTCCCATACAAATTAACACCATCGATGATTTTATAAACTGCTGTAAGCACTATGGCGTAAAAGTTCAGAGACTACTATGTGAGTTTTATTTACATAACCTTGTATTAAACGAGGAGACCGAGCTGAACCCTGGCCCTTTTGTTGGGGATATCCAATTAAAAGCATTTATTTCATTTGGGATTAATCAAATTAAATGGCTTAAAGCCTATAATGTTTTCTAAAGACAAGAAAACGGACTAGATTTGTGGATAAGAGCTGAGCCTAGGGATCCAATACAGTTGTGGAGAAAACTTAGAAACCTCATGAAGACTCCAGGTGTAATTGAAGCATTACGACCCATGCATGAGGCAATCATTTGACAGGGATTAGAATACTTTTTCTCTATCGGAGAGCCTGCCATTGATGCGGCTAAATTTCGGTATCAAATCTCTAATCTGAATATTGAGCTCAGGGAACCCTTTAAGTATGAAAATTTTAAATTAGCTTCCAACTGCTTGCACCTCTATCGAAAATTCATTTTGAGGGAAAGGCCATCCTGGTTAGGATATAGGTTCCAGAGTCCAATTATTTGGCACCCTGCATCGAGATACCAAGCCCTGAATGAGATTCCTGAGGGTCAGACAGGCCATTTCTTTGAACACCTAGTTATGCATCATGGTTGTAGGCCATCACATGAGATTCCATCTCCAGCCTACTCAGTCACTACCTTACACGTCAACTACAATGTTTTCATGAGGGCATGAAAAAGTGTAAGCAGGGGGTGTGTGGAGTGCTAAAGAAGGTATGTTTTTGGTAATTATTTCAACATCGTTTCATTAGAACTTAAAAACCTTTTGCATCATGAACTAAGAAAATGATAAGGAATTATAATAAAACATGTGAGATTAATATTGAAGAGGAAAACATTGACAGCTGTCATTTCCTTATCCAGGAAGAAGGAAAAACAAGAAATTGTCGTTCCAAAGGAAATGACAAGGACGAGGTAGTCATTGTCCCTTTGATAGGGAATCGTATGCAAAGAAGGCAAACAAAATCAAAGTGAATCAGCCCTGGAAAGGAAGTGGAGATATCGACTTGGCACGGGAAAGAAAAGAGATGATTGAGGACTAACAGTCTGACGAATCCCTCAATGTCCTTGATCTTGAGGGATCACTGTTTTATCTATTTTTGCAGTTAGATATCTCCGCCTTCGCCATTGTAAAAGGGGCAGCACTGTTAGCTTGAGGAGAGTTAGAATTTGTTACATTTTATGTAATTTCCTTTTAAGATCAAAACTTTGATCATCGAGTCTCGTTAAGAACTGATCTATTGTAATTCCACTTTATGCATTAATACAAACTTGGTTGCTATTTCATCTCTGAGTCTGGAACAACTTTAAGTGGTGTACCCCTAGAGGCTAAGGGCCCAGCCTTGGAGGACACTTGCTCCTGTACTATTACATTTGGTTTATGTGTGGTTTTCTTATCCACATTATTTGGTAATTTGATGTGTTTTGTAAGTTTGCATCGCATGCTTTGTTATGTTTAAGTTATTAAGGTTTCTAAAGACAAAACTATTGTATTGACTCTGCATCGTATCACTATTCCTTTAGGTGTTTATATAATACTGACTGTCTTTACAGAGCCTTTGTGTTGTGCACTTGTTCATTAACATTACGGAATTCATCTTGGGAGTTATGTTCTTTGCGATTGTTGGATCTATGAGAAATGACGTTCTATTTTGAAATGAAGTCGTACTCTTTCTAATTGAATCGGACTATTATTCAAGTGTGTCGTGTGTATATATGGTTTTCAAGCGTTGTCCTATAATTCGTCATTAATCAGTGCTGTTCCATTTTGGTGTGTTATTCAATCCGCCCTGAAGAGTGAAGGGTTACCGTTTGATTCCTATAGATTACGATTAGTCCAGTTGATCTTATAGACTAAGGTGTTACTGTTTGTTAGACTTAGTTGCCATTACAATTTCTTAACTGCTATTACATTTCAGTTTTGTTGTTCTATTTCTTAATTGTTGTTCCATTTCTTATCTACCATTTCATTTCTTGTGATTTGTTATTTTGGTGTGAAGAACGATCTCAGGCTGTAGTGAGCATTGACATCTACTGTCCGGCTCCTAGATCCACGATCTGTTCTCTGGTTTCCTTTTCCATCAGTTTACAAAGGGATGGGTTATTACTACCGAACCTTTGACTAATAAATTGCTTGGTTTTCTGAATGTGTGGTTTAATCTTTTGAAGTAGTTAGTTGTAAACAAGGATCCATTTATTCTTGTATTTTCGAACACTGTGCTACTAGCATTACTCTGGAAAATGATAGCCTCAGACTGAGACACTCTTTGAAATAACAAAACGTTCCCAGATTGACATATTAATGTGAGGTAATTAGAGGTGAAAGAGACCCTTTTTATAGCTCCATAGAAGTGTTGTTGTTTTCTCTGTGGAACATCATAGTGTTGGGTGATCTGGCTTTTCATGAGGTGAAGAGGGCTTTCATGCTAGGAGGATGGCGTTGCGTCAGATCAATGGGTTGTAATCCTCTCTTCTACTACTTCTAACAATAAAGCTATTTGAGTTTTCCTCCATATTCTTGTATATCTATGAATCTTGTGTTGATATATGCATTTGTATGGTTAATATATATCTGATCCTATATTGTTTATGGTTATAGATCTCTATGCTTTGATGGTATTATGCTGCTTTAACTCTACAGGTGTTCTTTGAAGCGGGACAAGTAAGGAAAGAGTGGCAAAGCTTTGTCAAAGGGGAGAGGAAACAAGCAAGGAGCCAAGCGAAAGACTGAGGTTGGTACTCTCTACTTCTCTCTCATCTATTTCTCATAAAGGAAAACACGAGTAACTTTAGTTTGTTTGTTTCTAAGATAGCTACCCGTCTTGGTGGGACTAGTAGCTCTGAATGGACACTATTTTTCCCGATAACACTGAGGGATCACATTTATCTTTTTCCTTTTGACTATAAAAGGGAAGACTGAAGAGGGATCTCTTGTCTTTTACTTGGATTGTAATTTTAATTTACATGTGTGATTCTGAAGAACAAGATTGTATTGTAATGACAAGTGACTTTGATGATTAATATACAACTTGTGTTGTTATTCATTCGAATATTATGAAATAGCTTAGCAGTGTTCATTGGTGGCTAGGGCCCAGTCTCTGTTGGATCTTACTGTTGTTCCTTGTTTTATGCATTTTCTATTTCCTGCAAGTTTATTCTTCTTTACAGTCTTGAAGTTGACTTCTTTTCACTAATTCACATTTCTAGTATTCATTTCATCAATGCGCAATCCTAGTTGGTTTTATTTAATTCATATCGTGGTTTGAATTAGTTATCAGTTAAAGAAAAAATTCTAGTTAATCAAAGAATAGAGCATAGTTGATTAAATGCCTTCCTTCTATCCAGTAGTTTAAGTCCACCTGAAAGATCTTAGTTAATGCTATGGTTCTCTCGGTTGATTATCATTTGAATTGGTTGATTAATATTGAATTACAGTTTTGTTTGACATTGAGTCATGATGCTTAGATGAATCATTTCCTTTAAATTTACAAGCTTGATATTTATGATTGCATCTGTTTACTCTTGTATTGAATTTAATAACTTATTTTAAAGCATTACTCTCTAGATTTATAACTTGCACATATTGTGTACACTCTTGGAATAAAAAGACTTACCCAAGTTGATAATTAATGTGAAGCAATTAGGAGTTTTAAAAGACACCTTTTAGCACCCAACATTTTGGCATCGTTACCGGGGAGGTAAGAAATTGTGTAACGAGCGAGTAAAGTGCTTGATCCTTCACCTGCTTTCCAGCAGAATTGCATAGGAATTTAAGATAGAAATGAATGTTTGTACTTTTGTATGAATGACTAAGAAGAAAAGACTAGAAAAATATATAATTCCTCCCCCCAAACCTAAAAAATCTAAGGGACCGGTGACCCTTGGAAGATCAACTTTTATTAATGAAATCATAAGAAAATTTGAGTCTCAGTCATCAGTAGGACCTGTTAGCTACCTATACCAATAGGTTTCATTTTTCATGATTGGCAGGGGAAGTGCCAATATGATCTACTTTGGTGATACGCAAAGATCTCATATTCTTGTGGAAGAAATATACTTACATTTGGTTGATGCTGCCCTACTTCTGAATGGGTGATCCAACAGCCTAAGCTGGGTCATGCCATGTTTCAATTTTTTACTATAGATTAGAGAAATAAATCTGTCCAAATAGCTCAATCTTGGCAGGTAAAATGGATAGGTAGAGAATGAAGGTTCCCAACTGCTTAATCTGGGGCCTTGGAAGCAATAAGGGTAGTTTTAGATAGAAAATCAAAAGAAAAAGCCAAAGGAAAAGAAAAGGCACAGAAGGGTTTGCAAGTCTAAGTGCACCCTCCTTGGAGTAACAAAAAATGCTAGGCAATAGAGTGGGTAGGTAGGTGGGGTTGCAGAAAGCATGGTTTATGGCATTTCACTGGCCTAAGCAATGTTAAAACATGGTTCCAGTGAATATTTCCTATTTTAGAAGTTTTACAACAACTTAATGAAGCATATTTAACTTCCAGATCACCCCCCCATCACATTCATGACTAACATCCCTATGCCACCTATGTTCATGAAAGAAGTCAAAGTCTTTTGTTGGTTCTTGTTTCTTTAAGAGCCACATTTCTTGTGTAAAAATTCTTTTCATTTTGATTTACTTCCTAAGAACTAAGGTGATTTCATATAACAGCTTAGTATCTTACCCCCCTCATTCACCTTTCTTCACTCATATTAACTACTAATCTATCACTATTTAACTCCTTATACCCCCTATTCCCCCTATTACTATGTAAATTTGGAAAAAAACACAAAATATCTATATATCCCCTTGCCCGAGCATTATAGCTCTATGTATGGTTTTGAATGTTTTCAAATGCTAAAACATTGAGCGCAACCCAAAGAGCGCCGAAAAATTAATCTTGGGATTAATCCGGGATTTGCTCGGATTAATAACCAAAACCCGCTTTGTAAATAAACCTTGCAAAAAACCATAAAAACCCACTTTTTATAATGTTCCGCCGGGCACGCATTTCAGAGAATAATCATATTTTATTCATCTGCGCATTCCATATTGCCCTTGTACCTCATCAACCCGTCAACCATCAAATCTGGGCTTTCCCATCCGACGGCCCACATCCATATCGGACGGGCCCCGATCACCGAAACTTACCGCCCAAGAAACTGTCAGAGGGTGACGTCAGGCCTCTGCCACGCGTCACCCCCATATTCTCTCAGGTCACCCTCTGACAATACCGTGACCGTATCCAGAGCGGTCCGAGAAAAACCATTTACCACTTGTGCTTTACCGCCTGTCCACGTTGCTGCTACGTCACACCCACGTCAGTTCGACTCGGTGCCCTGTCAGCACCCCCACCCGCCAGCGCTCCAACATGTCCGCCACCTATGCAATCCCTGTGGACCACTCACAGGATTCCACGTCACTCGATGACGTCATGCTGACGTCACCCGACCCTGACCCCACTTGATGACGTCATGCTGACTTCATCCAAAAAACGCGCCAATAACCCAAAAAGTCTATATTTTAGCCAAAATTTCGTGTTGTTTCTCACTTTTGCCAAAACGACTGTTGCTCACCTCTGGATGCCAATTACAACCATCTGTCGCCAACCTACAGAAATCGACCCGAAGACCGTTAGCGCCTTCAGCCCACCTGCATTTGTGACTACTACCGGCAATTCACCAGGTATTTATCCAAAGCATCCCCTCCGCGCTTGGTTGTGTCCATAATTCTCCAAAACTGAATTAAAAGAGTGAGGAACCTTGTAATTACCAGCAAATCCCCGGTGACCAGCATTCCTTTTCAGTTGTAGGGTCGAAATTCACCTGCTAAGCCCACATTTAGTCACATTTTCCCAAATTCACAGTCAGTCCGCGCATTTGTGGACTTAAAACCTGAGCTGCACTAATTCACCGGGAAAATAGTGCTACTAGTCCCTGCATTTTGCTCAATTAACTCTCTTTTGAGCATTTTACACTATTATCACCACAATTTACCCCATTTTCCCTTACAATTTGCCTTACTTCTGCAAAAATACCCCTCTGTGTTGTTCTGCCCATTGAAGCCAGTTCTAGTACAAGTCATAAGTACTACTTAACCATGGAAACACCAGTAGCCCTGAATATTCAACCTCTGAATGCACCACACAGAGAGCTAGAGTGGAAGGCCCTGGGTGATAGAGATTACCAGATGCTAGACTCAACTGCCATGACTTCCAAATTTAATATTCACCTGCTAAATGAGTTAAAAGCCCAAAATCTCAGTGGAGTTGATATCTTAGGGATTTGGGACTCCAACCTACCCACTTACAATCTCCCTCATGTCAATGTCCTCCCAGAATTGATAAATCAATGCCATTCCAGCTATGATCCATGTCAAAGAGCTGTTCTCAGCCCCTCAGGCTCAGTATTGTTCCATATCACCCCTAAGGCCATTAATGAGATGCTACAATTTCACACTGCAAAGCCCCTAACTCCTCTCTCCATCAATGACTTGCTAAAGAAAGGGGGCAAGTTGTCCAGTGCTTAGATCATCAAGATAAATCAGTTATTTGTTCAGCTAAAATTTGAAGCTTTGAGTAGAACCCTTCCTATAGCATATCAATATCTCAATGAGCTGGGCAAAATGCTTGTGGATTTGATCAGTTACATCCTGGGTTATGGGACATATGAGGATGTTGATGAAACCATTATGGCCATGCTATCCATATTCTCCCCTGGAATGCCTCTTGTTGTGCACTATGATTTTTCTACATACATTGCCAATAAGATTCATGAACAATTGATGAATCTAGAAAGGGAAAAGGTGTTTAAATACACTAGGTACATTTATCATTTGTTCTTATTTTATCAGCCCGATGCTTTCCCTGTTCCTCTCAAGAAGCTAAATGCCCAGCAAAACCCAAGGTCTGTAGTGTTTTGGTCTTCAGTCTTTCATCATGTATCTTATTCACCTTACACCTATTGTGAATTCATAGACCTTTTTATCCATCCAGCTATGACCTTGTTATTGGGTGTCCCTCCTCCCAGATTGACAGATGAGATGCAAAGGATTCTTCACCTCTCAAAGGCCTACAACATTGGTGATTGGTACTTTTACCAACGCCATACATTAATTAGAATATATGGCTGTGAGTTGAACCCCTATAGGCTGCAAAGATATGTCCCTATGAGACTTTTTTCCTTAGAGTATTTTAGGCAGTTTGGAAATGCAGACTTCGTCCATTTCCAAAGTAAAAATAAGAAGGTGCAACTAGAAGTAAGGAACCAGCTAGGCCCATTCATATACAACAAAAGGGAGGAAGGATGGAAGGAATCAGATTTGATCCTAGAGGCCCTCAAACTGCAAACCAGTTTCCAATGGGTACCTTATGACCCTAATCATTTCATTTCCCTCAGGAGGGTAAAATACAAATTGGGTGGCTATGCTCACGTGAGACTGCCTCACATTGAGAAATATGCCAATTCATTGAGCTGGAAAGAGCACACTCTAGAAGAGCCAATGACTAGAGAGTAAATGCTACAAAGAGAAGCAAAGAATATTGAGAAAGAGACTGACTTGGAAACTTGTGGGCAGGTTTCCTCTTCCTATCAAAGGCAACTTGGAGCAGCTGCCTCATCCTCTATAGCCCAGCAGCAAGCAGTCGGAACTGTTCGACAGGAATCAAGCAAGGATAAAGGGAAGCAGATGGAGCAGGAACAGCCACCTCCTATAGCAGAACAACAAGCAGAAAAGCAAGTGGAACAGCAAGAAAAAGGGAAAAAAGAGGGGCATCCAATACAGGAAGAACAAACAGCTGAAGCCCCAATATCCACTGAGCAACAGGCTCAAGAGAATGTGCCTCCTAGGCAAGAAAACACAGTGGAGGCCTCAGTGCTACAAACTCCACAAAAAGAAGAAAAGGGAAAGAAGAGGGATAGAGAGCAGGAGACTCCCCTCACCACATCCACAAATCAAGGGGAGAAAAGGCAGAGATTGAATCCCCTCTCCGAGGAAGAAATGCCTACTGGGCAATCATTGGGCATGGGCCCATCGAGCATGGAGGCATCTGCCAGTTCCTTTCAGCAGGAACAAGAAAGAACCCTTGGAGGAGAGGTCAGCTCCTCAAGTCAGCAAAGGAGAGCTGAGACAGGCATCAAGCAACAATTCATTGATATTAAAAGCAGAAATGAGCCACTCAGGCTCCAGATCTACAACCAGTTGCTTAAGATGGCCCCTACCAATCAACAGAGGCTTATGTCAGCCTATGACATAACAGAAGGGAAAATGACCGTGAGTCATTTCATGCTAACCATGTTGTAGCCACAGTCAACTGCAGACTATATAAGAACCAACCTTGGGGTTCTTGCCAAGGATATCCACCCCATGGACCAAATAGAACTTCACAAGCAAACGGGTGAGATGGTCTATTTAACACTGGAAGATAAAACATTATTGGTAAATAGGTTGGAAAACAACCTGAACAATACAGCTGCCCAACTTGAGTTGGAGAAGGCATCCTCTCAGGCCAAAGAAAACATGATCAGGTCTTTGGAGGATATAATCATAGAGCTTGGGCATGACCCAAAGGATCCAAAAGCTATACAAACACTGCTGAAAATAAGAGATGCAGACCTCACAGGTCTAAGAAAGAAGATTAAAATCCCAGCAACCCTTCACCCTCAAACAGAAGAGGTTGCCCAGCAAATACAGGACCAGGATGTAGCAACATTGCTGGTAGCACTGCACAAACAGCTAGTGCAAACACAAGGGAAGCTGGAAGAGACAGAGGCTGCACTGCAGGCAACCCTACAGCAGAAAGAAGGAGGTCAAACTTCTTAGCCCCCTCCAGAGATCATAAACCTTGAGGAGCCCCCACAGACTACTGCTCCTCCCACAGGGCCGACAGCTCCATCAACATCAGCACCAGCACCAACCTCAAAGCAGGCTCCGAGCCTTGATATGCAAAAGTTGATGAGTGAAATCAAGATCCTAGAAGCCTAGATTGAAGAGCTAAATGGATCCAAGGAGAATTTAGCTAAGATGAATGAAAAATATGATAAATCCAAGCAGAATGTAGCTGAAAAAGGGAGAGAAATAAAAGCTCTCAAAGAGAAGATAAAGGAGCTGGAGAAAGAGCTCACCCTTGACGAAGTGGTGGCTGAGGTCAAGACAGTTTTGTGGACCCACATTGGCCAATCAATAACAGATCAGTGGAAGTATATTGAGACTATCCATGAGCAAATGGAGCTCATAGGAAAAGCACAAAAGGAAGTGCATAGAGCAAGGGCATCTCTAGGCAGTATGCCTAAGATAGCCAACAGAATGATCAACATTCTGAATAACCGCACAGGTCCTCAACTGGCAGCAATAGGAATCTCCAACAGAACTGAAACCATCCAGCTGATAAAAAGGGTCCTCACATTGAAAATCCTGGTACAAACATTGGATAGAAGAAGCCAGGACATGCAAACAGAAGTCAACAGATTCATGGATAAGTTTGCAGCATTACAGGGCAAAGGTCTTCCTGGCTTGCTGAACAGTGCAGGAAGACTACTATCACATGAGATTTATGCAAAAAGGGTGAACACATTTGCCACCAATCAGATCACTCAAGGATCAAGTACTTCAGAGGTAACAGGGCCAGCATCTAGGCAAAGTCTCTATGACAGAGTAGAGAACTTATCTTTTATTATGAATGAGATCAGACATATGTTTGAAGTGCCTCCAAACTTCTACAAATACATAGAGGCAGATGAAACCTTAGATGCAATTTTGAGACATCAATTGCCCACACAGGAGTGGTGGACCAGAATGATACAATTGTTGCTGTAAACAGGAGGCTTTCATCAAAGTTTTGTCATCAAAAAACATAAGTCATCATGTTCAAAAAATGTGATGCATACACTATGACTGGAGAAGAGTGGAATGAGCCAACTCAGCAGGAAGATTCGGCCACTAAAAGCAAACACTGACAGCTACAGGTAACAGGGCCGAGAAAGCTACAGCATGACAAAGCATAAAGACACATCATTCAGCAGTAATGCAGAACACTGAACCGACTCAGTGGCCTCCAAAGGTCAAGAAGATTTCTGACAGAATTAAAGACTATTTATTTTATATTTAAGGCAACAATAACTTCCTTATCTTCTATTTTGTAAATTTGGTGAGTGTATTTAATTTATCAAGTAACTCGGCGGTTAGATATTTTGGAAAAACCGATTGTATATATTCCCCCTCGCATAAGCTTGCAGTGGGGGTTTTTTGTTTTTGTTTTCTTGTTAAGAAGGAGAACTCGGCTGTAATTTCTGGAACAATGATATAAACAAAGCTTGGAGTTTACAGGAATTGGGTCTTACTGATGGATGTTGTCTTGGAACCATTGAATGCTACAGGATTCTAGTGCTATGGCTTAATATAATAGGTGTTCTCTATCTCTGTTAATGTTTTTTTTTTTGTTTAACTCACATCTCTCATATGTTGTTCTAAATCTAGGAAGAAAGTAAAAGAATAGCTCAGGATTTGTCCATGGAGACACCCTCATCTCAATCTGTCTTTACTATAAATGTTTTCTATGACTTCAGCTGTTTAATTGGAATTCTTAACTGCTCCAATAAGCCCTGAATATTTCACATTTACTATTTAGTAATTCATGTATGCTACTAAGTAGAAATTGTTGTTCAAATTGTTATCACACTGTTCGTAATTCCATTTCCCACTGTTTCACTTACTAATCAGAATTTATATTAAGAATAGCCATCTAGCCTTGCAGTAAAACTTTCTCCATCACAGGCACCGGGACTATCTCAGATTTCTGACTCCATATGCCTAATGGACTAGCATCTTTCACACATTTCATGCCCTTCTCACAACAATAGTTCACAACCAAAGTCTCACACAAAAAACTGAAACTTGTAACTAGCCTAAAATCTTCACAAAACAGAGCTAAAACGTAAAGAGAGAGCCCTCTCTGATTATAGGTAGGCTAGGACCTATACTCCAAAACTTGGTTAGTGGTTAACCCGGCCGTATTCCCTTGGGAGTCATAGGGAACAACCTAGGTGTTAACAGGACCCCAAACTATTGCTACCAGACACACTATTGTTTCCCCTCAGGCTACAGGATCATCATCTGTAGCTAACACTGAGGTTCATAGTAAGACTAAAGGGTGTGAACAAAGTTTTCAAGATACTGAAATTTCACAGCCACACCCTTCACAAGACGGGAATTCTTGCAGCCTCCATGAAGGAGAAGGAGAAACAGGTAATCCTGAAATTAAATCATCATAACCTAGATCTCCTAAAATAGTGATTGAATAGAGGACACCCAATGTTTTGGATTAAGGTAGCACTGTTAGAATCATTCCAGCCTCTTTTGGACATCCTAGGAACAACTCTCTAGCTCCAGATATCCCTAAAGAATATTGGCATATTTTTACCAAATGGACAATAATCAACGACATCTCCAAACCTCTATGTTACAATACTGTATTGTGGACATAGCTATCAATGGCCCCATGAAAGCTATCCCATTATAGAATATTCATACATTTCATGGGCTAACATCAGAAGATCCTAATGCATTCCTTTTCGAATTTGATGTCTTATGTAGGGGTTATGATTACACCGCCAACCCCCAGGAGTTGAAACTATTCCGCTTTACTCTAAAGGGAGCAACCTTGCATTGGTTTATGGGACTTGGTGAAGGTACCATCAATGACTAGGAAGAGATGAAAACATCCTTCCTTAAAAAATACCAAGATTATTGTCGAACTAGAGAACTAAAAGATGAAACCTTTCAAATGGTAGCTAAGCCTAACGAGATTCTGGAAAAATATGTAGAGTAGTTCCAATATAATCTGCAAAGATATCCTTATGCAAATCTACCTAATAATGTTCTAAAAACCATGATTAAATGTATGAAAGACCAATGGGTAGAAATACTGAATATATTGAGCAAGGGTGATATTTATCAAGAAGATTATGACAATATTATAGACTTATGCATCAAGTGCTCTAGGGGCAGTACAAGGTTGAAACCAACCGGATGCAATGCACTCACCAGAGACAACAAAGCCTTAGGAGGAAGCATTATAAGAGTAAAAATCAGCAATCTATTGGAAGATTTCAAGACTGATAACTGTTGGTTTGTGTTATATTTTTTCCACCACTAACCTACGTAGTGAACCGGGGGGTTAAAGGGGGGTGGGTAGCCCCCCTCTATGGGGTTCGTGGCAGTGCCCTGAGAATTTTTTTTTTGGACCCTATATTAGGTTGGGAGAACCTACCTATGGTTTTCGGTCCATGGTATTGGATGCTTCGGCATGTATAAATATGTATTGTAACATTGAAAGGAATATAATGAAAAATCAAGCTGGTAGTCTCGGTTTTGAGATCCAGTGGGAAATCTCTGTGTATATGTGTTTTATGTGTAATGCTCTCGCATTTTTATTTTTCCTGTGATTTAGATTCGTATGCAGGTAATTTCTGTACAGGGTTAAAACCTACATTTGGTATCAGAGCTGTTTTGGCTTCAAGGGGACGCCTTTGTTGCTGAGAGGTTTCGCTCGGGCCTGTGGTAGACCCTATTTAGTGGGAGATCTGCGAGATCGATTCTAGTGGTGAAAGAAGATGGCGAGTAGCGGAAAGATAGAGATTGAGAAGTTCAATGGTAAGAGTTTTGAGTTGTGGAAACTCAAGATGGAGGATCTGTTGGTGGATAAGATCAGTGGATCGCGGTAGATCCAGGTACTAAACCAACGGGAGTGACCGATTGAGAATGGAAGAAGCTAGATCGGAAGGCAAAGAGCACAATATGATTGTGTGTCTCAGATTCAGTATTGTTGAATGTATCAGGGGAAGCTATGACGAAGGCTCTGTGGGACAAGTTAGGGACTTTGTACCAATCTAAGTCTCTGGTGAATAAACTATTCCTGCGGAAAAATATGTATAACCTGAGGATGAAAGATGGAGACTCGGTGACAGAGCATCTAAATGCGTTTAACACGGTGGTAAGTCAGTTATCATCTGTTGATATTAAAATTTCAGATGAAGATAAGTGCATCAGTCTGTTGTGTTCTCTACCAGACTCGTGGGATAGTCTGGTTATTGCAATAGGTAGCAATGCAACTGCTTTGCAGTTTGATGAAATAGTCTCAGCCTTGCTGACGGAGGAGATGAGACGGAAAAATATGGACAACCAGAATGGTGATGCCTTGTCTGTACGAGGACGGTCCCAGAACAGAAACAAAAATAAGTCATCGAGTGGGAGATCTAAATCTAGAGGGAGATCTAAATCTCCAGGAAAACCTACAAAGGTGGTGTGCTGGAAATGCGGAAAGGAAGGGCACTTCAAAAGGGAGTGTAAATCTAAAGCTCCTGATAAAGGAAAGGGATCTGATGATGCTCCTTCTGCAGAGGCAAAAACCACCTCAGATGAAGGTGGGGATATGTACTTGGCTTCTTCAAGTACACATGTAGATCATGAGGCATGGTTGATTGACTCAGGTGCATCCTTTCACTTCACGCCCCATAGAGAGTGGTTCTGCGAGTATGAGAAATATGATGGTGGTGATGTCTTCTTAGGAGATGATAGGAAGGCTAGAATCATTGGTCGCGGAAAAGTAAAGTTGAAGTTGCAAGGTGGAAGGGTTAGAACCCTTCCGGGTGTTCTGCAGTATCCTACACTTGGGCCAGATATCTAATTTCCGTAAGCAACTATATGAGCAGGTGGGTAAAAACAAGTGTTCAGAGAAGGAACCGAACAATGGTTTCGGTGGTGCACTTATATGATGTTGGGAGTTCAGATTGCGAACCTCATACAAGCTTACAAGGTAGTCACTGTTGGTAATCGGATTCAAACAGTTCTATGGTTCCTGAAAATGGAGCAGAAAATCTAGTGGTCTCTAAAGAGAAGACCATGTTGTGGCATCAAAGGCTTGGACATATTGGAGAGAAGGGCCTTCGAATACTTCATGGTAAAGGTATGGTAGAAGGTATGAGTAATAGTTCTCTGGATTTTGATTTCTGTGAAATTGTGTATATGGGAAGCACAATCGGGTGAGTTTCCCCTCTGGTGGTAAGAGGACGAAACAAATATTAGAGCTGGTGCACAGTGATGTGTTTGGACCTGTGAAGGTTCCATCACTAGGTAAGTCTGTGTACTATGTATCATTTATAGATGAATTCTCAAGGAATACATGGATATATTTCCTTAAGAAGAAATCT